>CM043018.1:98722420-99025030 GCA_023690525.1 Holotrichia oblita
ATTATATTTTGAAAAATAGACTTATCTTAAATACTGGTACTTCACTCAAGCAATTATCGAATTATATTTGATAACATGATTGCGGTCGAATTTCACCTTTTTTTCCAGAAGAGATAAAAAATATCATCATCTAACCCAAACTAATTTCTGGTAGATTTTCCCACATATGCCGATAGCAAACGCCACTCAGGATTTATACCTATGGCAAAGTTTGAATGGAAAATAACATTTTTTAAGGTCAAATTTACTTGAAACTCGGTACTAATGCTCTTTGACACAATTAATCTAATACGTGTGTTTGATTAATTTCGTTTCTTAAATGGAATCTCTAAGTAGGTGAAAGAGGGTGGCAAAGATTATCTAGAGAAAATGTCTGATACAATTAATCAAGCACGCAATTTACTGTTTTTTTTTAATGCGAACATTAAGCGGGTAAAAGCAGGTTGCAAAGTTTGTATAGCAAAATATTTTTATGGTTAAATTTATTTGAAACTTGGTATTGAAAAGGGTGGCAAAGTTTATATGGACAAAAATATTCTTATTGCGAAATTTTTTGGCTTCTCTTAAAATTTAACCACTAAGGAAGTGTCAAAGTTTGCATGGAAAATAATATTTTATAGTGTACACAGTTTGTATAGGTAGTTTGTTGATTTATATATGAATAATGGACGCGACAACATATAAATGTAATTAATCTAAGCCAATAACATTATTAATGCTTCTACAAAGTCGCTATTCATGTCAACTCTATGTTTTTTGAATGGTTAGAAATATACCTACATTTGAAAATCAGAAATATTTGTATTTTTCGTCTTCAAACACAGCCGCCATTTATAAACATCGTTTTGAAATAAGAGAAACATATTTCTGTAAGTAAACAAATTACGTTTTCATTTAATGTATACTTCCATCAATGCACAACATGTAATTCCTTTTCAATAAGAAGTTGAATTTTCTACTTTCTTAGACAAGAATAACGTTTTATTTATGACAAACAAATAACTTTTATTTTTTAAAATAAATATGTTTCTGGATAGTGTAAGACTGTCTGAAATAACTAAGGGTGGGTTTATCAATGTGAGGATAAAACTGTTAGGTAAGTAACTGACAGATATTGCTAACTGGCAGATAAAATTTAGCAACTAGAATGCTTTATCTTGCAGATAACTTCTATTTAACACTCAATAAACGTTTCATTGTAATTATCTAAAATTTTATCGTGTATTACTTTTTATACCTATGGCTACACATTTCGGTTATTGTAAATATTTATAAAAAATCTCCATAATTTAAATTTCATAAATGATGTTAGTGCTAATACCTACAACAGTTTGTAAATCAGCAAATGAGCATCTACTTCATTGACATTCATATAGTTCTTTTTGGTGTTTTACATTTTCTTTACATATTGCATTACATTTTATTTTTTTGAGTATATGTATTGCAGCGAATTTCGATAACAACATGATTTTACTTTATTCTATCGTAATTGTTACAACAAACTTAAAAACGATAACATTTTTGAATATAGAATAAAGAGACCTTTCAAACGATATATCACAAGCCTATACATATACTTTCCATTAAAAAAACTGGGGTTGTACCTGTCATTCGAAGGGGGTTGAAGGTAGGAATCGCATTTTCGCGTTAAAGAATGTCAATTTATAATTTAAGTTTGACGTGTTTCGGGATTTTTTATAAATATGTACAGTAGGTAACCGAAATAATCAATTTATTCCATTTGGCTTTTACACGCTGTAACAACAAATAAATATTTTTTTATACAACTGTCTGTAAAAGTGAACGCAAGCTAACCGGCTTAAAAATTGAGTTTTATAACATAAGCGTGTTAAAAATACTTTTAACAGTAGTGCGAAAATGTTTATAACACTAGTGACAGTTACTTTATTGTTTGTAAATATTGATGTATATGTACATACATTAGCATTACAACAATTACTATACAGTGTGTCTAAGATAAGAATGAACAGCATGGGATCTCGGAAATGGTAAGAAAAAAAGGGGTGATTAAGTTAGGGAAAAGTAGCGCATTTACGTGGCTAATTCCGGAAATATCCGAGAAAAACTGAAATTTCGGAAAATCATTTTATTGTTTTCTTGACTTTATTTTTGATCGAATTTCAACAATTGACATTGCACATTTCCATTTCCACTTTTTTTTCGCTCTATCCAATGGTGTCCAAATTTTTGTAATCCGACGTTTCGTTTCTGAGTAATCACCATCAACATAATTTTTTAAATATGGACTAAAATTGTTTTAGACATTTTTTGAATGCTACTAACGTGGTTTACACAACCTCCGATAATTTTTAACTTTTATTTATTTATTTTTTATAATTTTTAACTTTCTAAATAGCATATTATTAGCCACGTAAATGCGCGCTACTTTTCCCGAATTTAATCGAACCCGTATCTCTTACTGTTTCCGAGATCTCCATGCTGTTCATTCTTATCTTGGACACACTGTATAATATGGATTCATTGGGCATCATCAATAGTTTCAATCAATCTCGTTAAGATCCAATTTTATTATTTTAATAGCAATGCAAACGTTTGTAAAAAAAACGTCAATAAAACTTTCCTGACGTTTCTAATTCTCAAATATCAGGGCGTTACCATGGATACATTTTATTTTTGATAAAATGTCAAAAAATTAGAAATGGTAAATCATTTAATTAAATATAAACAGTTCGCACTTTTAACACTTGTATCGTAAATAACTATTTTTTCTCAGTGTCCTGTCAGTGAAAATGTTGTAGATATAATTAAAAAATATTTAATTCTATAACTGCTTAATATCGATAATGAGTATAGATATGGCAAATTCGATGCACATGCCAGAAGTGTCCGCATGCAATTTTGCATTTAATTTAAACTATAAGAACTCATCGATCGTGGAATATTTATACACGACACGACTGCATACTAATTTACAATTCAAGGATCCTTTCATTCGTATACGGTGAGCTACCGATTGCAAGTCCGATAAGGCGCAAAATATATCCGGATATATGTATATTTATGTGGTACAAATATGCCAACATTAATAATGAGTTTGTTGGCGGCAGAAGAAAACTTTAATTAATAGTAAATTAATATACGGTTAAGCAAAAAATAAAAGTATAGAAATAAAATACGTCGATAAAAAATTTCGAAAATATGCAGAATTATACAAAATAATACTATAAACAACATAAAATATCAAACATTTTATCCCGGCATATAAACATTCAATTTATTTTTTGCATTATGTTTAATTAGGTACATAATCTGTCTATTACGAGGCGATAGATATCTTGTGTTTATAAATGATTGAAAAGCGTTTAAATCAACCGCGGCGATTTTTTATGTTCGTCTTACATATATTGAAGAAATTGCAGCACACAATTGTGGAAGCTGTAAATGACATTACACCATAAATATTACATAATGTGTTCTATAATATGATCTGAATGAATTTGTGCTTAAATCTACATGGGCAACTAAATGTAGTAATTTAAAACGTTTTAAATGATAGATATTTTGAATTATTGTTACCTATATAGTTTATAATGACTTTCATTCTAGTCGAATCTATGAAATTAAAATAGAGTGGAACTTAAAATATTAATTATTAACACCAACTTAAAGTAAAATCATAGAAAGTGAGAAACTCAAACTTCAATACCTACTTTTCTTTTTTTAACCGTTGGTTTGTACAGTAGTTTTCTTTTATTTGTGGACTCGGTTTTTATTCAATACGTTAAATAAAACAATTAATTTAATAATTACTTTTATTGCTGACGTTTCGAAATACTTTTTGTTTTAATTTACAAAATCTGTAGAAGAGGGTAGGTAGGTACATTGTTTTTTACATTTTTCTTTTCATTAATTTGTAATAAAAAATATATTTAACACATATCTAATGATCGAATTAAACGATAAAACTTTGTTACAAAAAAAAAAGAAATTTGAATAAATCCCCAAGTACTTTTAAAATACGAGGTACAGTCAATAATTACGACTCCAGATTCTTGCCATTAAATTTTAATTATATTATTGTAGGTACTTATATATTATTTAAATTTTACTATATATTGTTAGTTTTGTGTGATATAGGTATCTATATTTTTTATGACAATTTCTGCTTGTTTTTTTATACAACAGTATAGCATTTGTAATTTTTTATATCAACTTTATATTTATGTTCATAATTTCTTTGTATGAGTATATTTGTTTGACCCACAGTAGCATTAAAACCTTGACAATTTAATTGGTCTGCGATTTTATTTAATTTTTCTTTTATTTTACTTTTGTAAAACATATTATTGTTTAGTCTGTGTGCTATTCTGATAAGGTTTTAGATATTTCTACAACTACTTAAAACTTTTTTTTCTGTTGTAGTTTTTCAACATTTTGCATTTAACTACATCAGCATGTTGCAATAAAAAAGGTAAACCTAATTCAAAGCAACAGTTTGACGATAACCACACGTCGTACACAAAGTGCATTTACATTTAAATTCGTATTTTATGAAACATTAATTTTGAAAACTTATTCCAAATCTTTTCATAATATTTAATAATTATCTAACAATATTAATAAAATCAATTTACTTTTAAAGTAGGTACCTAGCTATAATAATTTATTGACTCACTGTATCTAATATTACTCTATATTTTGAAAGTAAAACCAGTAGATAAAGATAATACCTGTATATCTACGTACCTGCATTATTTCAATGCATTTACCCCATTAAGAGGTGATTTAATAAAGTATTGCGTTATTTCCTTTGTAAGAAACCAAAATTTAATCTATAAGTTCCAAATTATTAGGACGTAATATCTTAATCGCAACATTAAATTACAAGAGGCTCCTAATAACTCTTCATTATTAGATAGATATAAATATACTACAGAATAAAATTTTCCTAGAATTTTAAATAACCCTCATTATAATCATAAATAAGAACCATTGCAACATATACAAAGAGTATTTCATGAAATGTTAAACTTATAAAGCAAACACTAACAGGGAGATACAAAACAAATAACACCTCGCACCCCACCTTATTTCTGTGGGTCGTACTAAGCCACGCCCAAATGTCACCTCAACCACTCCCGCAACCTACGTAACCAGGCGTCTCCGACACCGACACCTGCTCCAAACATCCCAATCGCATTATTGGACAAGCCTATCCCCACTCTAAGTGTCAGTACCCCCTATCTTATAAAGGAGGGCTACCAAGTTCAGGTTGAACCAGTATTCTAGAGCTTGTTGATTGCGTTAGAGTGTTTTTATGTAATGTTGTGTGATCCGAGTAACATGGTGAAGAAAGATGAAACAGTTGTGTTCGTGCCGACGGCATCTAGAGCTCCGTTGAAATCGTCCTTCAGCATTAGTTCTATTTTACCGGAAACAGCAGTGGAGGATTCCGAAAAGGAAGATACCGTTATCGTTACATCGGAAGCCGAATTAAGTGATGCGGAATCTGATTTGGACGTAACAGGTACACCGCCACCATTAGATTGTTCTAAATCATCTCAAGAATCCGGGAAAGAAGATAGTAACAAGGACGAGAAAAAAGGACGCGAGAAACCACCTTATAGTTACAATGCGTTAATCATGATGGCAATTAGGAATAGTCCTGAGAAACGCTTAACTCTGAATGGAATTTACGAATACATCATGAAGAACTTTCCTTATTATCGTGAGAATAAACAAGGTTGGCAGAATTCAATTCGGCATAACTTAAGTTTAAACAAGTGTTTTGTGAAAGTGCCACGACATTACGATGATCCCGGAAAAGGTAACTACTGGATGTTGGATCCTTCAGCCGAAGATGTGTTTATTGGTGGAACAACTGGGAAGTTGAGAAGACGTTCAACGGCCGCGTCAAGATCACGTTTAGCAGCTTTTAAGAGATCAATGGTCTTAGGCGCTGCATACCCAGCACCTTTTCCACCGTACAATCCAGCATTTATGGGACTTTATCCGAATCCGGCTCTTCTAGCTTCAGTATATCAAAGGTACAATCCATATTTACCGGCTGTTTTACCGAAGCCAACTCCAATCCCGTCATCCGGTTTTGGCATCGATAGATTGTTAGCACCTTCCGAAGCAGCCGCATTTTTACGGCCAACCTCATTAGATGTTTATAGTTCGATGAGATTTCCACAATTACATCAACTTGCACCGAGTCAACATCTGGCGTTATCACCGACGAGTTGTTCGAGTTCGCCAGAACCGTCAAGGCCTAGTCCGGAAAGTTTGTTTAAACCAGTGACTGTTATTACGAGGCATAGTTGATTTTGATTTCGAATTCCGGAGAAAAAGGTTGTAATAAAAACTGTAAATGTCTTTCTTCGAATATAGTGTAATATTTTTTATTATGTACATTTTACCGCCGGATAACTTTCTCTTTTTTTATTAAGTTGGTAATAATATATTTTTTTAATTCTTTATTTCCTTGAAAACGTAATTAATTACAATTATTTTGAAAAGTTACTGTACAATTTTGTCTTAAACATATAATTGGTCCATCTCTCTTTTTTTGAATATTCAATTACTAATTATACGACTAATCGATAAATAATATCTTGACATGGTTTCGCTTTCCATATGCTGTGTAGAAACATGTTTAAAGACACATTTTTTAAATCATTTCTTGTGATCTCATTTTTATGCTTGTTGTTTCTGACTGGAAATTACTATTTCCTTTTATTTGCTTAAAATGTTCTCCTTATATGCAATGCCAAAAATCGTCCTATTTTTATTTTTTTAATATTTTGTAAATATTGTATATATGATTAATTTATGTACCTACCTACAATTATAAGTAAGTACAGAATATGTAATAAATGAATTATGTGTAAAATGATTGTATATATGTACACTTATAAACAGATAATATATATACCTATGTATATGAATTGAAATAAAAAGAACGAATCTCTTATGGGAGATGACTTATCAAGTAATAAATATGCAGTTTTATTTACTATTTCTTTAATTCAGCCTAAAAAAATCATTTCAGCTAGTAGACAATTCAACAAGATATATGTAGATATGCAGTATCTTTACCTAATAGTGCAAGTCAATTGTCAAACAGGCAGATATTGTAGTAAAAACTATTTTAAAGAAGCAATTGTATTTCCTGTTTTTCCTGAAATTTATTCTTTACATACTAGTCTTCAAATTAATTCAAAATGATATTAATTTTTATTTATAATCTCTCCGCATTAGTATTTGAAACTATTATGCCATTTATATATTTTTAATTTTAGTTCAAATGCAAGATTACATTTATTAGGATGTTATTTATTTTGGAATTTGGAAAACTACAGAAAAAAACCAACGTTCGTTTTTCTAAACTAAGCCACCAGCGATTAGGTATTTATTTTAAAAAAACCAACGTTCGTTTTTCTAAACATTCTCCGTATAAACATAATTCTAAGAGCAATGTGTATTAATGAAAAAGCCACTGCATTCTATTCTTTTTGGATCAACGTATGTGCATTGGGAATAATTGGTTCGTGGAAAATATTGAAAAAAAAAACATGTTCTCAGAATTCGGTAAAAATCACCTTTAAAAAGACGTTCGAAGAAAATAAATTAAAACATGTAGTTCCTACATAGGACTAAACAAGTAAAGGTGAAATAAGCTGCAACTCCGAGTTGTTTTATAGTATATTTCATGCGTACATTATCATTATTAAACATGGTAGAGATATTTTGTTCAATTAACATTTATATTGAGATTTCAAATACATTTTGGTTCAAAGTAACTCTTTGAAGTACATCTGGGCTTGTTACTGAAAATCTTTATACGAATTTTTTTGGTTATAAGTTATTTGAATAACATGACAAAATCAGAAAATTTTTAACCGAATGAAATATGTTTATTTACAATAAACTAGAAAGATTTTATAAAAATTGTTGAAAGTGATTACCACATTGTTCGAAACATTTTTCACGTCTTCTTCTAGTAGAGGAAAAACGTTTTGTAGTATAATATCGTCAATTTAATTAGTTATCGTCAATTTAATTTATCTATACCTGCTCGATAATTTGAGTTCTTTAAGAAAGGCCATAAAAAGAAATTACTTTTCCACAATTTTATCTCATCAACCAATTTTGAAAAAAAATCTCTAGCAGATTAATTGTTTCACTGTTCTGTGCGGCCTCACTTCGTCTTGTGGAAAGTGTTGCTGTGTTATTTTCTTCATCGTCAAACTGTTCGACAAATGGCATAATAATTTCTTGTCGATACATTTCTATTGTTAAGGTTCTGTTATAAAAGTAGGGCAAATAATTCTTCTTCGATTAATCGAACACTATCCTCCAATTTTCCACGGATGAAGGAAGGTTTCAACAAAAAAATAATGATGTGGTTTCTCATCAACACTCCACATCCTCATATTATCATAAGTTGAAATATCCATTCAGATAAAACCATCATTCGTTAGAAAAAAAAGTGTAGTCAAAAAGGTCATTATCAGACTTATTGAAGAATTACTGACTAGACGTCCTTCTAGAATAGTCAATTTTTTTGATTTCTTGATAACAGGTCATGTCCTTTTTCCAAATTGTATAGCAGGTGCGGACCACTGCCTCTTCTCTGTTTAACACTCTTTGTTTCTCTGAAAACCATAATGCAATATTTCAATGTGTGCTGAATATTGTCGTAATCACATCCGTTATTGCAAATATCACCAATCTTACCTATTTATCATGATTAGATTTCATGGGAGTCAACATACTGAACATCCTTAATAACTACAAATTTATTTATTCATTAAACAAGTAATTGGAATAAAATTCCCATTTATGTAGATCATTTGTTTTGAACAGTTTGCCATAGTTTTTTCAGGTCTGTTGAGTAATTGCCGATCCTATAACACAAATATGATACGGGTTGATGGTACGTTTTAAATCACATGTTGAACCGTTGCTGGTAGAAAAATTGCTACATTTTTCTACATCTAATCATTACCTTCAGATCTTTAGTGGTGAATTACGTAAAGATTTGCCAAAGTCTTATGGTAAGAGAAATAATATAAATAAACGAGTAAAGTGAAAGGAAATTGGTAGCTTAAAAAAAGTCGTTAAATAAAACATGAATTGAGCATTCGAATGTATATATACATACCTCAGTTGTTTTGTAGGCTCTTCATCTTTTGTTCGTAACAACGTATTGTTGCTGTACATTTTTGACACTGTATACGTATGTGGAGTGTGGAAAATGTTGAGAGAATCAACGAACGGTGAGTATTTCGGCTTCGCCTGGTAGCCATTTTTATTGTAATGTAAGAGCTTCGTCAGCTTTTCTACAAGATTGAAAACTTGTTGAATATATATAATTGTCCGTTATATATGTATATATATCTTTGCGTGCTTTTCTATTGACGTGCGGAGTTGTACATTTTAGTATTAGTTTCGTTTCTGCAGCCGTTTCCAACGGTTGGAAGTATCAGGAACATGCGCGTTACAATAAAAGCATTTGGGCGGATAAATATTATCAAACGCTGACCAACCGTTTGTTGTTTTTGCAGTTTTAAAATCCCAGGGAAACGATTTTCAAACGATTGAAAGAGTTGGCGTATTTTGTTGAAGTGAAATATCAGACGTATGTGTATCTGAATTTTTTGAACAATAGACATCACAAGCTCTTTAAAGTGCAACACTTTCCTTTTGTTATGCAAGGTGTGTAACGAATTTCCACGGCACGCTTGTGATGTTTTTTTTAATGTGGTGGGTGCTTAGTTGCAGTGACTCCGTAAACTGTATCGCTTGTCTGGCTATCACTGCAAACGTACTTAGGTGTTTATAGACCATTTCCACCTCGAATTATAAAAATGAGTAATATACAGACATAGTAGTGATTCGTCTGTTTTGATTGACAATGACAGGAAACTATCTAGTGAAGACGAAGCTGTTTTGTTTTTGGACGACATAAAAATAAAAACTAAGAACTATTTTGAAAATATCGTACAAAGATACCTATACAGATAAAGAACATTTTCAACATTTTCGAGTGAGCAGGCATATTGAGCAAAACTTGTCAGAACAGTTTGAAAATTGTGACTATTTTACATATCATTTCGGAAGGAATGGAAAACTAAGTATCTACCTAGCATCTAAAATTCTTGTATTCCTGAAGTAGCCTTATTATTATAACAAATCCTAATGATACATGACAGTACTATATACCATCCATAATGCAAACACATATATACAGGGTGTAACAATAGTGCGATATTCCTCCATATCTTAATTTTTATGCAAAATATAGCAAATATTTAAATACAAAAGTTGTTTAGTTTTATGAAATTTATAACGTAAAATTATTCCACGATATACAGGGTGTTTAGTTTGCCCGTAACCATCACTATCTTTACATTTTTAAATGGAACACCCTATATGATCACATTTCTGAATTTCCTGAGGAATTTTAAGGCAACTTTATACAGGATCATATAACATTATCTTCATTAGTTTACAAGATATTCACATTTGTTTGAAAATTTTGACATTTTGCTCTTTTAGAGATATTTCAAATTGTTTCTCATTTCTGTGTGTTGTTATGTATGTGTTCTTGAAACGAAAGTTTCTCTCTCGTGTTGTTGGGGCTGTTCGGTAAACTTGTACTGTATCCCCAAAGAGAAAAATCACATTTGGTCAGATCGGGTGGCCTTGGTGGCCAATGCACTGGGAGGGCCAGTGCATTGGCCACCAAGGCCTGCCAATCCATTTATCACGAAGTGTATTATTTAGAGGATTTCGGACATTCATAGAGACATGGCACGGTGCTCCATCTTGTTGCAACCACAAATTTCTTATCATATTAAGAAGAAAGGTGTCTAGAAGATCTTCTAATTCATTCTTTAGGAACGCTAGATAATTTTTCCCGCTGACTGTACCATTAAAGAAATATGGACCAAGTAAACGGTTCCCTATTATTCCTTTCCATACATTCAAAGACTAACGATGATGGTAATCCACGGTTATAAAATGAAGATTTTCGTGGTCATAATATAAAAAATTGTTCCTATTAACGCAACTGCTTTTATGAAAAGTCGCTTCGACCGTGAATAAAATAAAATTATGAAAACTTGGTTTTTTCGGTTCTTTACTTAACATCCACCGGTAAAAATTGAGACGACTTTCAAAATCATTTCCAGACAATTCCTGTAAATAATGTATATGGTAGCCATGAAATTTGTGTTGACGTAAAATCCGTTAAGTCGACATATGGATTATTCCTAATTGTGATCCAATTTTTGTTGTACGAGGATCTTCGACTGACATAGCAAGTACTGCAAATTGATTAGTTTCATTTGTAACTGGTTTGGGCCGTTTATATTCTACATGTCCGGTTGCTTCAAATCGATCCCGAAGTCTGTGAAAGACTAAAGGTTCTGGATGTCACTTGATATCAATTACGTTAACGTACCTACCTTCATATTTTAAATATAAGTACAAATTTAAAACGCATGTAGATCTATAAAAATGTCAGCACAGCAGACAGGAAAGAAAGTTCAAATTTAAAATTTTTATTTAATGTTTGGTCTCTAAACTTTCTTTTAAAGCACACGCCTACCTACATAGCAACATACAGAAGTGAGAAATAATTTGAAATATTTTTAAAACCATTAATTTTAGCTAGATACATGCTTTATTCAAACTAATAGATAATTAAATTTCGCTTTCAACTAACCCATAAAAATATAGTGTTTCAAATTAAAAAAATAAAGATTTTCGCATTTCAATTGTCTTAAAAAGACACTGATTTCTAGAACACTCTGTATAACGTATTTAAGTCTATATCTGTTTATTGTCATCATAGGAGATGCTTCTAACGTTATGTTAAGTTTCATGATGTTACATTTTTCCGTTAGCGAAATAATGGCATTCTTCTGAAGAGAGCAAAATGTCAAAATTTTCAAACAAATGTCAATATCTTGTAAACTAATGAAAATAATTGAATATGATCCTACACAAAGTTGCCTTAAAACTCCTCAGGCAATTCAAAAATGTGATCATATATAAGATGTTCTATTTAAAAATATAAAGATACTGGTGGTTACGGGCAAGCTGAAACCCCTGTATATCGTGGAATAATTTTACGTTATAAATTTCGTAAAACTAAACAACTTTTATATTTAAATATTTCATGTATTTTGCATGAAAATGGAGATATGACAGAATATCGCATTATTGTTACACCCTGTATAAATTACTCTCTCAAAAATTGTTTTCATGCTGCAATAACGCAATCGTACACACGAAATAAGCTTGTAAATATGTACGTACAGCTGACATTCATCCGCGGCATATGAAAATACCAGTAAGTAATTCTATCTATATGCGATAGGTGTCGCGCCAGTAAATTAAAATAGTACCAAAGTAATCACAAGATCATTCGGTCATATCAATTCATTATCCATAGTTTGAAAATAGTTTTCATGCACATGCGTACATAAGTTGTCACCAAATAAGTTTAAAACTATCATACAACAGCTGCAGAAACGAAGCTATTAATGCCGATATTAGTATTGGATAGTCTAGAAATTGAATCGTTTATAGCAGATAATTGAACAAGATGTCAGGGCGACAAAAATCAGCACGTTCTCCATAATTGCTATAATTATTGTTATCGTGTATGTATTATTGAACACTTTTAGTCATTATTTATGGTAAAAAAGTAAAACTCTCTTAAGCACTTGGTTATTAGTATGTACTTTCTTAACACATTTCCTCAATTAGATGCAAAAGTAAATTGGTGGTTATTAAATGTTATACAAAATATATGGGTAAAATATGACGAAATAATTAATATACAGAATTAATTGTGCAATAGTTAATAATATCATTTAAAATTGAATTAAAGTTCTTTAAACGGCAAATAAATAAAATTACTTCCTATATTCTGTGTATAAAAATGATTGAAATCAATCGTCCGCCCTTTTTTGAGGTAGGTAAATGCTTCTATTATACCAGTAATTTTTTTCTGCAGCTCTTGTTGTGTAAAATAATGTTGCACTGTTAATTATGTCACAACAGCGATTGGTAGCTCAGTAGCGATTCAACAAGAGGTTGCCCCAAATCTCACTGATACGTTTCAAATTGCAGTCTATAAGTACTGTCTTACATATGGGTGGCCGTTCTTATACTTCTGCGACTGTTGAGGTGTTAATCAGTGGCAGCATCTATTTTGATTTTCAATTGGATACATTTTCACTTGGTATCCGCAACAAGGTTTGCAAGAAAATTCTTCATTTATATTCGTATAAGAGAAGTGTGACTATTGAATTATTATTTTTTATTATTAATGGTTTAATGAGGTCTTAAATCTGATTTTAAATCGTTTTATTTTACAGCTTCACGATGATGATCGAGTTGCAATTTTATTATTTCCGGTAAGGTGGTACTACTACCCCTGCGCAATATTAGGTTATCTACAACACTTTCTCTGGGATAGACTAATAAGTAAAGACCGATGGCCTCCTCAATTACCAGATTTCACCCCTTTAGATTATTTGTTCGGTTATTTAAAGAACAAAATTCAAACTAACAGTATTCGTACATACATTAGAAGAATAATATGAAAAGAAGAGTGAATTTGTGCATATATTTCCATGGACAGGATTTAGAATAAATGTAATTTTAAAATAAATCATCTTGAATAAATGTTATAGTTTTGCAATAACTTTTATTGATGGACTTAATTTTATTGTTACTATCTTTCAATGAATATGCATCAGTAAAATTTGTCCTTTCGTCATTTTTGTTATGTTACCCTTGTGATGTACAATATTTACTGCTTCAGAAACGTTGGCTCGTATATAACTCCAACTTAAAGCAAACAAATAGAACTCGAGAAATTCTAATGCCTTGCACTAATTTGTAAAAACCCTGTAGGTATAGTCATTCAGAATAATACATAGATAGGTACCTATTAGGATCATTTATTTCTGTTCAATTAGACTACTAATAATTATACTAACCGATACGATATTTATAACTGACTTAACAATCTAACATTTTAGTATTTTGCATTGTTTTACGCGTCACATTTTCAAAATAATATTTTTATCTGTTTTCACTAAGATTAAAGTAAAATTTTGAATGTGCCATGAATGATTTACAGCTGACAGGCATGGATTTCTTTTAAAAATATTTGCAAACATTATCTAGAAAATCAATAAAGGGAAAACTACCAAGATATCGAAGCTAATTTGCTAGCAAACTATACACATTGAGGATGTCGAATGTATAGTTTCAAAGTTCATGGTAGAAAAATTGTTTTTCATTACAATGATTAAAAAAAAGTTTAAGACTGTCGAACAATGTCATGAATGAATGAAACTATAACAGAAAATTATTTTAGCTAGATATATTGCAAGGACACCTGTTTTAACTTCTTCGTCGGGGTTACATTTCGCATATATTTACTTAAATTTACATTTCTGAATTGCTTCAATAATAAATACTAATAAAACGTGATATAACATTCAAGATTTACGGAAGAAGCAGGATCTATAAAGTTGCAGCAACATGCGTTTACTGTGTTCTTTTGTAAAATGCCAAATTGCAATTAGCAGTTGCTTTTCGCAACTACTCGTTATAAACAGTAATCAGATGTATTTATTAGATTAAGGGTGGGTTTATCAATGTAAGGATAAAAGTGTTAGGTAAGTAACTGACAGATATTGCTAACTGGCAAATAAAATTTAGCAACTACAATGCATTATCTTACAGATAACTTCTATTTAACACTCAATAAACGTTTCATTGTAATTATCTTACGAATAAAATTTTATCTGCAAGTTAATTTATTTATCCTCACATTGATAAACCCGCCCTAAATACGATAGATTTAATAACAAGCTTCTAAGAAAATGGCAGGATTTTTTTGAATATAACATTGTATTAAAGAACTTAGCCAGGCGGAAGAAATACGTAATTATTTAGCAAATTTTTTGTAATATATTCTGATTGCAGAACAACTATTGTTATTACGATGATATCTAAGTTCATTGACCATGTTACATGAGTTTTTTTCTTATTAGAAGCAGAGATATCTACAATCAGAGGTATGGAAATTACACTATCTCTCTGAACACTAAACGTGACAATAATTATGATTCATGATTATTATATTATATTGAACTTCCTAGTATATATTTCGTGTTTTTAGGTAAGCTAATAAATTATTGAAATATTATAGTAAGTATAATTTGTATGATTATCATCGACCCGAAATTACCGATATTACCCTCAATTATAATTTAAAACAAACAATGCAATAACATCCAGTTACCTGATTACTGTACATACTATACTTTTATTGGAATTGCAAAAACGAGAAAAAACAGAGGATAACTTTAACGACCAACACTTTATTTAGTTGAATAAAAAAAGCGCGGTCGCCAATTTAATCCAAACGAGGTTAAACGTGCTTCTATTTTCGGACTATTAGTTTTGTTAGTTAGTGCTGGTTGTTAATACAACTGAACCGTTAGCAAAGAATAACGTGCCATCCGCGTTGATTGTATGGTATGCGCTGTTTTTATGAACGTAGGTGTATCCTTGATCTGTGTTTGGCCTGCGGGTCAATTAGAACTAAACTGCCTTGTGATTCATTCCGAAATGTCACCGGGAATTAATTTCTCTTCTTCCATTGATATGTCCTGTGTGTGAATGAGTTGTGCTTAATTGATACGATATTATAGTTGCTATACATATACATGCTCAAAGAGATATATTTGACTACATTACATTAATTAAGTCGTCAATAGGCGCCTGTAATCATATTATTTAGTCAATTCGGGGTTCGTTTTAGTCATTGCATCTACAATAACTAACATAAGTTGCAGTCGTAGTATATTACATTTAAGAATAAATTGTATTTATAACTTCATGATAAAAATAACACTGCAAATGGAAGTTTAATTTCATATAATTACAAATTAATTAGTTCTTAGTTCCCCAAATCAAACATATTTTTTTCCTGTCATTTCTAATTTTTGTTTGAGACTTGAAGATTGTTGTTTGTGGAACAATTATCTGAAACCTGTGTCAGTATATCTATAGTTTATGATGTAATTGCACACTCATAATCATCATAGATGCAAGAGCATTAAATAGTAGATGAGAGTGGCACTGTGTGTATGCAAATCGGACACTTTAATGAATATGCGGATGGTGGCTTAAATGCCGTAATATTCACGCTAATAGTTTAGAAAGGTGTCGGGAAGCAGTGGTGGAAGCACTCTGGTGTAGAAGTTCAGAAGAGTACATTCAATATTCATATCTATCTCTCCACGCACCCCTACCAATATTTTTTTCGACTTATCCCCATACACACTAAATACCAACATTCATTACTGCAATATCTATTGTTTCTAATGGGCAAACTATTGTCGTAGTCCAGTGGGACTAGATTTTCTTCCGTTCTTGTTGAATTACATCATGCCAGTTTTTCCCTTAACTTGTCCTTTTCCTCTTCTATCCTCTTCCTTCTTCTGTCTTTTCTGCTTCTGTATTTTATAGTTTCTTCTTCAAGTATTATTATTATCCCTTTTACTTATTTATACCATTACCAATTTATATCTTCTTATAATATGTGTATGTTTTGATATCCAATAGTTCATGTAGTTGGACAATGGTATAGGGCACGAACAATGGTAATTTCTTTAGGTGCTCAGTCGCCCGTTTTTTTGAAGTAGTCGTAAACGTAATACTATTATTGTTCATTTAGGTACGTGAATATCGCCAAAATATGAATAATATTTTTAAAACACTCTAGGTAACTTTTTATGTGTCAGGAACGGACTATAATGTCAATGGCTTTCATATATAATTTCTTTTTAAAAATCAAAATTTCTTTAAAAATGCGTTTGTTACGATTAATTCATACATATTTATTAAACTTGTCCTACATTTCTTTTAAATTTGAATTTTAATCCAACACTTTATCTGTATGGTCATAATGACACCTGAAGTTAAGTGGAATAAGACCAGACGAAAATCTAAATATATGATAGGGTCTCGCAAAATTTGTACCTATAAAACCTCAGAGACACCTTTTGTTATAGTATTAGGCTTTCTTCCTTTCTTTGACGTGAAATCAATAGACGATATTTATTGTTTAAGGATCATTTACTATGTTATACAGTCTGAGTCAAAGGATACGCCATCAAATATATTACTAGTAGTATTGAGAATTGATAAAAATTTTATTAATAAAAGTTATGTCAACCAACATATACTTTAACTCTGTGCATAGAAATCTTATACAGCATGTCCCATATTAAAGTTGTCATAAAAAGTGTACTATTTAAAAAATGGAATGGCCTATATATTTTCATTTTTATTGTAAGATCACCGGATTCTGAACAAAAAAATTCTAAGTAATTTTTTGTGAAGCTCATAATTTCCGCGAAAAAAGGAATTTATAATTATTGTTACTAAATCTCCACTGCATGCAAATAAGAAAACGATAGGAAAATCATAGCACCCATTAACAAAAAAGTGAAGTACAAAACTTTTGCATTGGGATGCCTTCGATTTGGAAAACTTCGCATATAAAGGCGAACAGCTTCATTAAAGTTTTTATCTGCCCTGCCAATGGCTAGGAGCATATCCACTACTTAGCTCATTTCTCCTGTAATGTTGTGGCATGTTTATCAATAAACACCAATTAAAACAGCACAATTAGAATTACGAATATTCTGACAAACAATAACGTTTAGCATTTGTCAACTACATTTTTATTTCAGCGCATGCTATGATTTTTTTTCGTTTTCTTATAAGCATAATAACGAAAATTGGATGACAAAATCTACAAAATAATTTTTTTCACGAGAACTAAGAACTTTACGAAAAAAGTTATTTAGATATTTTGTTTAGAATTAAGTACCCTTACGATTAAGATAAAAATGTATAATTAATTCCATTTAAGAAATGCATATTTCTATTGTTAACTATTTTATAGGACACGATGTATAACATTTTGATACATAAAATTAAAGTGTGTTGGTGCGCACAATTTTTGAAAACAAAATTTTTAGCTATTCCCACTAATAACATAAATATATGTGATGGCGTATTCTTTGACTCAAGCTGTATTTAAACCGTTCTCCTTTATTACCTTCTTGCATTTCTCCTCATTATGCCTTCTTTTCACAATTGTTTAAACTTACTTGGAAAATATTCAGCCAGGTGCGATTTTATCTCGCTTTCGGATTTGTAACATCACGGAGATAATTTTTTAACGAGAGAAACAAGTAATAATGGGATACCTAGGACAAAGTCTGTGGAGTATGGAGGATGAGATAGAACGTCCCAATCAAACTGTAAGCGTTTCTGTATTACGGTCAACGCAACAGTGGTCTTGCGTTCTCGTGATGAAAAACAACACCTCGTCGGTTGGTCAATTCTGGCCGTTTATCGGCTATGGAAGCTTTCAATTTTTCGAGATGATTGCAATATTTTGCAGAATTGATCGTTCCGCCTTGCTATACATTATATCTTTCGAGTCCTACCAAATGTACAAAACAACTTCCTTCGGATGAATTCCTGGCTTTGCCACAGTTGAAGGTCGGTCTTTTTTTGATCTAAATGCCAAGTCTCGTCTCCAGTGACAAGTCTCTTTTAAAAAAGGACTTTTTCATGTCGCTGAAGAAGCAAATCGCAATTCGTCAATTGGCGTGCAATCCAAACTTCATACCGATTCAAATATTCCATCTTGATTAAGTATCGTTGTCTTGGGAATGTTAGTGGCATCCACTATACCGCACATGGCGGATTTTCAGCGAGCATACTCTCGATGGGGTCTGTATCCATCGTTGTTGGGCGGCCGTTGCCGTCTTCATCTTTCAAATCAAAATTGTCAACTGTAAATTTCTTAAACCAATTGCGGACGGTTCTAATAGTCGTAGTACCACTCTCATAAAAGGTGTAAATCGCCCCTTTAGTGTTCTTTGCAGTACTACCTTTTTTAAAGCAATGAAGCATAACATGCCACAAATGCTTCTTTTGGCTATCCATATTGAACGGCATAGAAAAAGATTTAGAAAAACACATTGTCACCAAACGTACTTTAAAAAAGCTGTGAGACGACTGAAATCGATGCCATAAACGGACAATAAAGACTATAGTATTTACACTTATGAATAGGTGATCATATTCTCATGACATTGAATCAGGATATTAGGTCATGTTATGTTAAATGCTGTCATTCGTCAGCAAATAAATAAATACCTATAAGCAAGCAACGAAATCTTAACAAATTAAAAAAAAATCAGATAGCTGTCGCAGAAATTATTCAGCAATTATCGTCGATGAAACAAAGCTCCAGCCAAGAGATATTAAACCCTGCTCTGTTAGAAATAGAAACAGGACTTATAGCGGAAAATTATGAATATTTCATACAGAATTTCTAGGATTATATGATGGCTGGGACAGGTAGATATAAATAAGACTTTGTTAAAGTAAAATAGGTTTAGATTATGTGCACAAAATCATAAGAAAAAGAATATGTAATTTGGAAATAATTTTAGCAACGTTTGTAAGAAATAAAAATCTAAAATGTAGAAAGTAAAGAATATAAATGAAACAACGGCAATTGATGAGGACACCGATGAAAAGCTGCATGACATATGTATGTAGAATAATTAATAACAGCGGATTAATAGAAGTAGAGCTAGAACTCAAAACAAAGAATATGTAATATAATACAGTAAAATGTTAACTTGGAGCAAATGTAAGTTTGATCGGAAATAAACAAATCCGTCGCTTATTGAATCAACCAAAGATAAAAATTAGCTAACCAAGCTATAAATTAGAGAGTTTAGGCGGCTGACTGATTTCTGTACGAAATCAGTGTATATTGCTTTGTAGACATAAACATTAAAATAAATTTAGATTACATTGGCAAGTAGTAAATGTTAATTATGGGATTTTATTATCAGCTTCTGCATGTACTGCAATTGGATTATTTAGATATTGTAATTTAATTAGCAGAGAACATCTGCCATACACAGCTGTTAATACAGTAGATAATTCTAAAGAAGTGTTTCAAGGTTATGAATGTTTAAAAAAAGTAGGAGTCAGAGTCTTAATAATAGAACTTGTTAGATTTGATTTACATGACATTTTATAATTGTCCACCACCCTTCTAAACTATCAATCAAATGATTTTAGGCTAAAATCTGTTCATTCTTAGACATCAAGAAAAATTACTTAAATATTTAAAAGTATATTAATATATTTAGTGTGGAAATGTCTTGATCACAATAATAATTTAAAACTATTTTTACTTAGGTGTACTGCCACTAAGGTACTGTGCAGTAGATGTGAAATTCTTTGGTCACATACTAATTATTAAAAATATCGAACGGGATAACTCCAAAATAGATGCTATTAAGCAATTTCTAGAACAGAAAAGCAGGAATACTTTATTAAGATTTTTAAGCATGGTCCAATTCCTTACCGGCTTATATAAAAAGCCTTACCATAGAAACGACAAATTCGAGAGACTTTTTATACGAGAAAGCACTATGGATTTGGCCCTCAGGACAAAAGGATAAGCTTAGTAAGCTAAAGAAAATGATTGCAAAATCACCAAGTTTTGAAGAGAGAATTATCAAGTGATGAAAAAAAGGTGGCATCCAAGCGGAGAAAGGGAGGGAAAATTATCCGATAAATAACTACAGAGACTTTCTAATCTAATTTTAAATTAACTTTGTAAAACAAAAGATGTTTTGCTAAGGGTTACACTTATGAATAGGTAGTCATGTTGTCATGGCATAAAGTTATAAGAGGATAAGAAACTTTTATATGTTGAAAGAATGTAGAAGTTATGCAAAATTCGATCATATAAATTAAATCTACCGCGAAAAAATTGAACACATTAAAAAACCCTAATTAAAAATAGCTGGGGTGCCCGAAAGCGTTATTGTTTTTTAATATCCAACATAGTTTAGGCATTACTTAAGTAAATTGTAAAGCGTGGCATTGACTTTAGCAGACTATACATACGTTCCAAAAATGAGCCGAGGCATCTGAAAGAAGTTACTATTTTTGCACTATCTCAGTTTACAAACAATTTTCGGTTACCTCCTTTTCTTGTTAATTAAATTTAATCGAAAGGTTCTTTACTAGTAATAGAGCATCCACAGTTTGTGCTACATTTACATTTACACTTCAATCCAAGTCTGTATTACATCTATTAGAAACTTAACATTAAATAAAATATCAGCGAAATTCGTAATCCGAATGCGATTTTTTATCTACACTTTTTCATTTCTAATACATTCGTTCAAATATTTTTTATTAAAGTGCAAAATCAAACGTGTAATTGCTAACATGTGGCCACTGGTGATGTTCAGTTCGATTTTGTGTCTTTCACAATTAGTGTACTGTCTAGATTACATACATTTAACAACGATTTATCGTGACATCTGTTAAGCTGTAGAAAAGAAAAAAAGATGGCAAAGAATAGGTGAGCGGGACGATTTAGAATTAACCGCTATAATACAATTACTATAGGGCCTTCCATCACAACTCGAGCAACAACTTTGCTTCGTCCGTTTGATGTGATACCGCTTTCTAAAGATGTTTTAAACATTTTAACCCCGATATCCTTCGGTGCGTGCCAGTGTTTATCAGATACACGTCCAATTCGACGGGATCGGCCATTAGATTCAATAATAATAACAACAATAATATTATTATGCGAACGCGGTGGTTATTGTTTGCCATCGTCCATGCCAGTGATAGGCGAGTATAGTGATCCATTCGACTGTGATTTTTCTTTCGTTCCATCGCTTTCTTCTCCTTATATCTCGTTCCTCGTCTATCGTATAAGACGATTGAGACTTCTTTATTTCTGTTCTTGTCCGCGGATCGATCGATGGTCCGACCGAGTACCTTTTAGTGTTCCATCGCGCCATTCAAGTTGATGGTAATGCCATTATCTTTTGTGTTTACTTCAAAAGCCATACCTCAATACACCAGCACCGGTACCTCAAAACTGTATATGGATTCTATTTACCGAAGTTAAAAGCATTCCCCTTTCATATTCTTTTATTTCTTCGTCTTCGATGGTAGATACTGATTTGATACAAGGTTAAAATCTTGTTTAGTTTGAAAATTATGATGAGGAAAAAGATTCGTTTATAAAGTAATGTTCGGTTGACTGTAATTTAAACAAAACACTGAATTCTTGCTTTGGTTATTACAGTACTAACTGTTACGTTCCTTATACTTTTGTTTAATTTATTATGTTTTTTTTTCTTCTTTGGGTTGCTAGAACATTTAACAAACTCGAATTTAATAAAATAGATTATTCAGTGGTGTTTCGCATAATGTAATCTGAATATTATATTACATTTTAATAAGTAAGAATTATGACAAAAAAATTAATTATTTTCCAAATTTTACAAATTAGGACTTATAAGAATATTGTAGGCGATTTAATAAATTTTTATAGATATTAAAATTTTTCTTTAATTTTATTTTTCCGCCATGCTTTGAATATACATATATCTTATTATTATTGTTACTATTTGATATTTTGAGGAGATTGAGTTTTGCAAGCCAAGAAATCCGAACGTATCGTATCTTAGCTAGGCGATATCAACATCGAGGAATCGGGTATATCACTCGTTTTGTGATTTGTTTTCTACTTTTTGTCTATTGTGTATCAAACAGAATAAGTAATAGTAATAGTGATGATTATAAGAGGAAAAAGGAAATGAATTGCCACGTTATCTCAGCAGTACCAACATGATCAAATGAGCACTACTAGATAGTATGCAAATAAGAATTGGAAACATGGAAGCAGTTAATAGAAATTCAAAAGGAAACGCTGACTGAAATACAGTCTTTAAGGAAAGAACAGCGAGAATAAATGAAGGAAAACGAAATGCTGAAGAAAGACATACGAGAATTGAAAGATGGAAAAACCGGAAAAACATAAAAGGAAAGAAAGCCCACTTATAATGGGGTTAAAGATATTTAAAGTCAAGTGCCAGAAGGTTTGAAGATTTGTTAGAAACATTGACCAAAATACTTGCGTCATTTAGAATTAAAAAACAGGATTAAGAGACATGTATTATCGAAATGGAACATATGATATGTAAGCTAGATATGTATGTATATTAAGAAAGAAAGTAAATTAAAGAACTGTGGATAGATGATGTACATACATAAACCTAGATATGACAAAGAAGAAAAGAGAAATGCAGAGCATGGTTGAAGTGAAGACAAAAGAAGAAACGAGAAAAAAATCAAGCTAAATTGGGTTTTAGAAAAAACAGATTGATTAAGGTAGCCTAAGAAGTTTCGTGTTCAAAAATCTTCTGAAAAAGTTCTTGCTGCAGTTTTTTGGGATTGCCTTGGAGTAAACATAATTGATTTCTAGATAAGGGCAGATTGAGAAGTATTATTCGACGTTACTGAACCTTTCACGAGAAAAATTATGGAGAGAAGACGCGGAAAGTAGTCTAAAGATGTTTTGTTTTTGCAGGATAATGCCCTTGCACACAAATCGTATTTTGCCACGCAAACGATTCGTGACTTAGGGTTCGAATTACTCGAACACCCCCCTTATTCACCAGATTTGACTCCGTCTGACTATCATGTCTTTCCTCAACTTGATTTGCAGAACAAGATAAAAATGTTTTTTTTAAGATTTAGAGGCGTTGCAGATTCGTTGTAATAAATATATCCAATTAAGAGAAGAGTATGTTGAAGAATAAAATATTTTACCATCTGCACTGATAATCAAACTGTGATAAAAGCACTTGCCGCCACAAAAATCACATCAAAGCTGGTATGGGACTGCGCATGTGCACTAAACGAATTAGGAGTGCACAGGAGGGTGACCCTAGCTTGGGTACCGGGACACGAAGGTATTAAAGGAAATGAAAATGCAGATGCCCTGGCTAAAGGAGGAACGTCCAGGCCATTCTTTGGACCTATACCATCGTGTAGAACGACGAAAAGGAAAATAGCCAAAACCATGGAGAAATGGTCGGCGGATGAATCCCTCGAATGGTGGAAAAGATCCCTAGGACAAAGGCAAGCTAAAAAATTCATCAAAGAATACATGCTTAAATAATACACTGATGAAAATACACTTTTGAACAACGGCAGGAGAACGGTCAGGTTGGTAGTAAGTCTACTAACAGGACAGACTCAAAAAGCATATGAGCAACCTTGGTCTGGTGGAAAACGCTATGTGCAGAATCTGTCAGACAGAAGAAGAGACCGCGCAATACATCTTGTGCCAATGCGAGAGACTAGCCAGATTGAGTTTAAAGTGTATTGGCGAACCATATCCAGATAGGGTGACCTAGTCATGAAGAAGGCAAAGCTAGACCAAGTGGTCTAGGTAACAGGGAGCTACAATAAACCCATAGGTCGCAGTGGCAAGAGGCTACTTAGCCATCCCATGAATTATCTAATATATATATATATATTTTAATATTTTTCTTTTGTGAAGTTCTACCACATCTGCCATAATTGCAAATTTAAATAAATTTATAAATTTTACGTTAGTGTCTTGGCTATTTTTTAATTAATTCTCTTGAAGATGGTCTCTAAAAGTCGAAATACATATGTACAGAACTTAATAACTTAATAATAAACTATTTTGTAAGAAAGAACATTTCTTTAATCTTTTCTACTTTACAAGTAAGTATTGTTGTTATTATCGTTTGTAAAAATAATTATTATTTTGTAATTATTGTTTAATAATTTGTTTTCCTTTTAATTAATCATAAAAAAATCAAGGTTGTTGAGTTGTTTTTCATTTAAAATAGGCTTCTTGAACAGTTACAGTTCTCTTGTGGAATTCAGATTCAGAACAAGATTTTTTTATAGGTGCAGAAAGGGAGCAAAACAGAGAACTGAAATATGTCAAAAAATATACAGAGAGTCATTTAAACAACAAAACTTTTGTCTCTTTCCAGATTAAGTTATTGAGTGTTCCCTTTTTCCTGAATAACCTTGTATTGCCAATACAAATATGTAAATATAGATCGAGAGTTTGTATTCAATAAAGAAGTGTGATGACCCCAGTAATTGCTTTAAAAGATATTCTGTTTTTATTCTTGTTTTCTAGTTAAATGAATTAATATTTTGTTGAATAGAAGAAAGAAGATATCACATGCAAACTTTGCCAACTGCTTACAGTACCATATCATGTTGAGTTTAATATAAAATCTGCAGGACACAAAAATAATGAGAATTAAGAGGTGACTGCAACGTCAATTTGTACAAATCAATTGTATTGTTATAAAAGCAGTATAGCCTAAAGGGTATATACATTTCTAACTATGAAACAATGAATGCTTTTTATCATTGATTGATGAGGATAATCTTCAATTAGTCGATAGAAGGCAACATAAGCAACAACACTATTAACCAATTCAGATAATAAATACCATCCACTATTATAAATCTGTAGGGACATTCAAATAAATAAACAGGCAACACAATAGTATTAATCTTGTTGATGATAAGCGGTAGACAAATTGGAGTCGCCCCAAATAAAAAGGCATCTATCAACAACGTAACGATCAACTCCCGTTCCCAACAATTCTTCTCCTCATTCTTTTGGTGAGATGCGTCGGTGGCTCGCGAAACAAAGTTCAATGTTTTTATTTAATATAATTCAAGCGAGTGCGTTGTTTGGTGGCAATACAAGCAAGCAAGTGGCGATAATGCCATTGTGGGAGATGAACAGGATGCGCGAATGGCAATGTGAAGTCAACAGTGCAATTGTGAGACAATTAGACGGTCACTTGCGACACTGAGCACGTTTTACAAGATGATTGCCTCCAATTACCACTTAGGATGACGGCTTCTCTGTACAGAGACTTACATGTAATTCTTACGTATGCGTATGCTACGTACAAGACTGAATTTTTTAATTTGTTTGTGTAGTGAGTATGTTTTTCTACAGCAATGTTTGGTTTTAGATTCATACGTAACCAGCTACAATTGAAGTATAATCAAATAATTACGAGACAAATTGTTTTTATATGACATACCATCACATTAACAATAGATGACGTATAGCCCATTACATTCCATTATTATTCTATTATATCTAGAGATGCTTCCATTATGAAGCAATGGTATACTTCATAGCAAAACTACTTTTTCGAGTTATGCCCAAAAAGAACAATTTCAATATGTCCTCCCTTTCTTTCTAGTGTACTTGGAGACAAGAAGCTGTTGTAAATAGATGTTACTGAAACTGTATTCGTTCTTTTACAGCACTGAGTCTAACCACTGCAGCTATCGAATCGTTTTCATTGAAAGCATACATTCTTGCAAACCTATATGTGTATGTTTAGAAGAGCATTCACTAATTCTTGTTTAAAAATTAAAAGAAAACCGGATCTGATTATGCAGTTCTAAATTAATCATAACTTTTGAAAACAAACATTTTACACCAGTTCATAAAATGTTTACGTTATATTTAAGGAAAATTCGGCGAAATTACGAAACCTTTTAAACGCAGGGATTTTGAACTAATACATATATAAAGAAAGTATAAACATTACAGGTCCCGCGATGTAAAAAAAGAGAAAGAAGAAGTATACTTTTATATAAACAAACAGCGAAGACTCGTCGTCCGCAGAGCGTAAATTAGATTTGGCAGCGAAACAAGTTTTTATGGCGAGCTAACCTAACTGTATACCATCAGAACAACAGGCCGGAATATGGAAATAATGCCGTAATTTATTAAAGAACGGTGAGTTGTAGGTTGTGTCGTGATTAGACGACTTGATCCGTGAAGATGTGTTGAGAGAAAAAAGGTGCCTAATATATTTAGTGGTATCTTTATAATCTCGATTTGGAAACTCTCATCGTTTCAATGCCTTTAACGTCTTCATATAATTAATTATGTTGATGGTGTTTGAGTTTATTGTGTGAAAGCCAATTTAAAGGTGTTCCAGTTATGCTTAGTATTTTCCTCGAGGAGATTGATGTATTATTCCTGTTGGTAAATTAGAAAATTATAGTTGTACTTTTAACGGTGCACTGTTTTTCTTCTGTTTTCTATGAAAACAGTTCTCGAAATTTAATTGTTTAAAACTTAGTAAGAAATAGAATCCAAAGGCATAGATAAAGATCGATTCGATGTATGGAAAAAAGTTACTCCTCAGATAAATATTACTTTGTAACCGGGCGACTTTTTTCTTTTCTTATTTCTTTTTTCCTGTACTTGCATTTTCTATGTATTATTATTCTGATTTTGAAAAGAAAAAAATAAAGTTTATTATCATTATTATTATTATTAGGAAGCCAGAGGGTTTAAAACGGGTAATCCGTCTGTGGTGGTTAAAAGAAAAAGGAGTCTCCTTTTTTCATAAACTCAATATTACGCTCTTTATTCAAAACTTCTTCAGGAGTATAAACTATAATATTTAAAAAGGGTTTTTTTTTGCAATATTCTCAAAAAAAATCCAAAATTTATTGAATACTTACAGTGGAGATGATATAATTTGCAAATTTGATACGAACGTAATTCAACATGGTCAACTACATTAAAATTATTTTGACAAGTTTTAGAAGTTGAAGTAACTAATGTAAATTAAAAACATTTTAAAATTTACAGTAAAATTAATTCAGGAGGGAAAACTAACGTACACAAGACAAACAGGATCTGATATTTTAAATTGTAGAAATTGATAAATGCAAGTTATACGAAATAGGTATAGAAGAGAAAAAAACAAAACAAAAAACGAAGGCATCGAGATGGAAATAGATCGAGAACAGCTGATCGAAAATACAGGTGGTACCAAAATAATTCAACTATTGTTGCGTTGCAGAATGTTGCAGTAAATGTTACTTAATTGATTAGTGTCTGTTTTAAAATTGACGGTACTACTTTTTTGTATGTGAAATATATCGAGGAAGAGTCTCTTCTTGTAGTTGGTATCTGAGTCTAATACTTTGACATTATCAAAATCAAAGTTTTGATCTTTTTCTTCCGTATGATTAGCCAACGCGCAAGATCTCTTGCTCAAACGACAATTACTACGGTGTTGGCTTAAGTGGTGTTTAAGCCATTGTGATGTTTGACCTATGTAGCAGCTCTGACATCCCAAACACGGTACTTTATACACAATATGGTTTCTGTAATCTAAGGGCGTTTTTTCTTTGACAATAGTGAATAAATTCCTAATCGCCAAAGTATTATATTTGGCTATTGATAATTGATTGAAAGGTTTGAAGAAGGTAACTATTTGGTTTGTTCAATTCTCTATAAAAGGTAATTTTTATATTTTAAAACTGTATTATTATGTTCTATGGGGTCATCAAAGAAATTTGAATTGTAGATTAGTTTGTTGAGGATAGATTTAGGGTAACCATTGTTGGCAAAAATCCCAAAAAGCTTCCTAAGATTTTCCTGCAAAAAGCTTTCGTGAGATATATGTGTGACACGATTTTTCATTGCGATGACCGTATTGAATTTGGCGATTAGGAATTTATTCACTATTGTCAAAGAAAAAACGCCCTTAGATTACAGAAACCATATTGTGTATAAAGTACCGTGTTTGGGATGTCAGAGCTGCTACATAGGTCAAACATCACAATGGCTTAAACACCGCTTAAGCCAACACCGTAGTGATTGTCGTTTGGGCAAGAGATCTTGCGCTTTGCCCAATCATACGGAAGAAAATGATCACAACTTTGACTCAGATACTAACTGCAAAAAGAGACTTTTCCTCGAAATGTTTCACATACAAAAAAAATAGTATCGTCAATTTTAAAACAGACACTAATCAATTAAGTAACATTTACTGCAACATTCTGCAACGCAACAATAGTTGAATTATTTTGATACCACCTGTATTTTCAATCAGCCGTTCTCGATCTATTTCTATCTCGATGCCTTCGTTTTTTGTTTTGGTTTTTTTCAATTCTGTACCTATTTCGTATAACTTGCATTTATCAATTTTTACCATTTAAAATATCAGATCCTGTTTGTCTTGTGTACGTTAGTTTTCTCTTCTGAATTAATTTTACTGTAAATTTTAAAATGTTTTAATTTAAATTAGTTACTTCAACTTTTAAAACTTGTCGAAACAATTTTAATGTAGTTGACCATGTTGAATTACATTCGTATCAACTTATATCATCTCCACTGTAAGTATTCAATTAATTTTGAATTTTTTGGACAATATTCTAAAAAACCCCTTTTTAAATATTATAGTTTATACTCCTGAAGAAGTTCTGAATAAAGAGCGAAATATTGAGTTTATGAAAAAAGGAGACTCCTTTTTCTCTTAACCACCACAGACCGATTACCCGTTTTAAACCCCCTGGCTTCCTGACGTTGTACGGTCGAAGTACTTATTTCCAATATTATTATTATTATTATTATACAGATCCATCTGCTATCATCATTGTTACTTCCATTGATGTTTTCATGGAGAGTTATCTTCATCATTTAAATATGAGCTGCAATCAATACTTACCATACTTTTTCCTAGTTCTACTTCTAATGTCTTTAAACTTTCTTACCTAACTAAAAATTTTCTGTCGGTTTAATGGAGTGATTCTATTTTGGTAACAAGCGCTTGAGCATTGTAGGAAATCGAATCTTTCGAAATAGTTTCATGATTACCGTTTAATTTGGGTTGGGACCATATTTCACGGCAGTGGCGTTTGCGCAGTCTGAAAAAAGACATGTACAACGACTGGAATAAGTGTGGCGAATATTTGGGCAGAAAAATGAACCAATATCAAATTTGACATTTAATATTATTTGCGCAGAAAGACATGATGACAAATTACCGTCGACCCCCGCATATAATCCTTCTCATTTCCTAAGAATTACTATTGAGCATGCTGATTTAGTATACCTATAACGGGCTCCTTTAGGGAGCCTACTGGTCTAAAAGTATAACGAAGATATTGTGATATCTAAATGATGAATGGAGGTAGCAGGTCTCCTGCACACATTTATAACTAATTCAGGACGCTTGTATTCTCTTTAGACTATTACCTATTACCATCTGAAAGGTTTGTCCCGTCGTAGTTAATAACCGAAGTTGGTTTAATTCCTGTCAGAGCTATTTCTAAATTGTCCTGTTTTAGTCTATCATATAAAATTGTACCAAAAAATTGGATACTATTTTTTACAATTTTCTTGTACAAGTTTATCGTATGAAATTAGAACCCGTCCTATTTTCGTACTAATAAATTGGATTTGGACATACACAGCAGGGCGCATCAAACTAACCACGCTATTCTTTTGTTTACATTGTTAGTCGTGCAATCATGTTATTCTTATATGTTATATATACTCTGATTGTGTTAATAAATTTAGTACTCTTCTAAAGTTTCAGTAATACCTAATATTTATACCTGTTTGAGGTTATGAACAAACACTGATAAAAATTTATGTTCTTTGAAACATATATATAGCGCAGAATCACAGACTAAATTTTCATACAAGTTTATAATGTACATACCTACATATATGTAATAGCCCCGATAAAGAACAGTGTTCAAATTCATACGATAAACTTGTACAAGAAAATTGTAAAGCGTTTTACATTGTACTAAAAACTAGTATCCAATTTTTGTGTACAATTTTATATGATAGTCTAAAACAGGCTTAAGCATTGATAGTATAAGGAAGCACTGCGTCCAATCGTATGTTTTTTTTAACGGTTTTGGAGTTACCTTGCTTATCTAGCTGACTTTGTTTGTATGTTACGTAAAAACATCATTTAGTAGCTGTAAGAAGACTTTTCTTGAAAAATTCTTCCTCTTCAGATGTACATAAATGTTGTTATACATTTACGAAAATTACAATATTTTATCATAATCATGCTTGATATACAGGGTGATTGATTGAGACTGGCCATTAGAAACTCACATTCACTAAATACATTTTTCCAGATGGCAGTACTTTTGGGGCAACTTTCTTATTTCCAACAGAATGATATACATATGTAGTTTTTTTTTCATTTTCAAAATTTAAACGTTATTTGACAGGATTTTTACCAGTATTTCTTATACCTAAGTGTAGTTGCTTTTCGACTCTTTTGGAAAATTTTTGAGTTCAGCTTATTATGCCTAAAATTATGTATAGACAGGCGCCATTTTTTAAACACAAATTCTGACACTGCCTCAATGGATAGAAGAAATCTTGACGTTTCTGCTACAGTTCTTAGAATTAGTGCATTGTGTACAGGCTGTCCAAAATTTAATAGTCTCTCAGTACAACTTTAGACCATTAAAACTTGATCATCGCAAATACAATGATTCATTTTGTTTTCAATTTTCTAAAGTAGAATACCATACCTACCTATAATAATTTTGAAGTTATTAAGATTGTAATAGAGTTTGGACCAAATTATAACATTTTCTTAATAGCAAGCAGTGAAACTGACAATAAATATATTGTATTGGTAACTGTCGCCATTTATCCTTTCAAGTCTGAGTTTGATGTGTTCATTGAAATATGTGACACTGGCAGAATTTTGCCATAAAAATGTGATAAAGTTGGATTCACATAAACACAGTGCCAATTCACTGACCTTTACGTTATCGTTACTGTGCGGATTACTGTTTGTTTGTTTATCACTGGGCATTAGCCAGGTTTTTCCATCATGCCCTTAACACCACGGCTTATAACTAGGTTTAGTAGCCAGCGTGGTAAATCTTTTTCTGGCAGTCCTGTCTGTAAGTTTTTTCCTCCTAGCAGTGGCAGTCTCCGCCATTCCAATGCAAAACATTCAAAGACAATGTAGTAGTCTGTTTCCTCCTGCTTATTACATAGTCTATAAATAGGTGTGCTTTTGTGATCCACTTAGCCATTACACCACATATCGCGGTCTTGGTTAAGTAAATATTGCTTCAGAACACTTTCTTGCAAGCTTATTTGCTGTTTTGTTGCCTGGTATACTCTTATTTCCCAGTACTCACACCAAAGTGATTTTGTTGTGTTTGGTCGGGGTTGTTAGGTTTTTTAGGCAGTCCCAAGCTAGTTTCGAGGTTATCTGATAGGATGCTTATGTCTTTAGGGCCGCCTTGTTATCAGATACGATGTGAATTAGCTGTATATTAGTTTGTTTTTCCAAGTTTCTATTGATAGTATTTTCGACTGGGGTGCGGTGGTATAATGCCCTATTGTCATGTACTCTTTATGATTCAGGGTTTCAGTATATACATATACATCTGCTCCAGAGCCTGTGCTGCTTTTTGACGCATATGCGTATTAGATTTGGTTTCGAATCCCAGGTTACTTTTTTACTTTCCACCCATCCCAATTTAAGACGACCTTGAGGGTTTGTTGAAGGAAAGTTTAGAAAACATCGTATCACGCCCGTTTCAAAGATAGGGTGTTCTTCACTTTCCACCGAACTTTAGTCTATATTGCCTCATTATCGCCTCCCACTGTGTGGATTAAGTAAAACGTTACATATTTTCCATAAGTTAATTACTTAATAATTTTATAATCTTTGACTTACTTCTTTTGGATAACGTTGTCAATGATAATATTGCATTTTTAATACCCAAATCTTAGAAATGTCTTAAGCTCATCATAAATTTACAGAAGCTTCTTTCTTTTATTCATGAAATGGTTGCATAACGATTTCCTTAGCTCGAAAGAAAAATTAATATGATGATTAGCTCTAATTAGCCCTCTAGTCGTCCGATGTGTACTCAAGTAATTGCGTACTATTTGATCAATTCACGTCGACTGATTTGTGCCACGTCCGCATTCAGCGCACGGTTAACGTGTGTGTACGTACAGTTGACCCGAAGAACATCCATCAAATCATCATAATCATCCTACGGGAATCGCTACCGTTATTAACTACAGCCGTTGACTGCTACAGTTCGGACAGACGAGAGAAAAGCGCAACAACAAGAGTGTCGGCGTTATTAAATTGAGATGATGAAAAAAACAGGTCATTCTGTGTATAAATATTGACCTCTGACTTAAAACATTCCCATATAGACTCACATCTAACCAACTCTCCGTCTACCTACGCTCATTTATGCTCTATACGCCAGCACGCACACTAAATGCATTTAATTTCTCTGATGGTGTGTTGTTCTCAATTGCCTCCGGCTTGTTTACTCTTATTGTTAATGTTTCATTAGTGAGACGTATTAAAGGAATAAGGCTACCAGGCGTGGGCAATGCTTTATAACAAACACGTGAACGTGTACATACATTTGTAGACATGTAATATCGGTATACAGTGGTGGACAAAAGAATAAATCAATACAATTTTTTATTAGAAGCAGTGTTTTGGTTGTATAGTCCACGACTTTTTTGTTTTATTAATTTATGTAATTTCAGGAGTTTCTAATGTGATAGCTGAGAGGTAAACAATATAATGTTTACAAAAAAACATTTGCATTTAACACAATTATTTAGCAAAGAGAAAAAAAACGTTAAACTGAACAACAGATGGTGAGTGATTTGCAAATATTATGAATTAATAACAGTCGGTTATGCTAAGGATGCAAAAATAATGAAATTTTTGTAATAACAGTCAATGAACTGGCTAGAAAAGAACAAGATCTGCATTTATGATGAAAAGTGTCTAGTATTAGAATTTGCAATTGTGTTTGATTGGCTTAGAATGACCATATTTCCTTCTGCTATTTTTTTATATACAACGATTGAAATACAACGAAAAATATTCGAATTCCTTTAGCCATCAGTGTATAGACATAACAACAATAATGTAAGAAATCTTCTTGCCGAACCAACACAGTAAGAAGTAACAGAAGACGTAATAAGGATGTGAAAATATTAATAACGGTAATGCTAATGGAGAGTTTCGTATTAATTTATTATAATTGTGCGGCACTTTTACATGCTGGAAGTGCATAAAAGTAGTTAAATATGTTGATCGTCAAAGGGATGTATTTTCATTAATATTACTTACTGGAAGTACGCATTTCTTTGAATTGAATTTTGTAACGATATACAGATAATCAGATAATAATTTTGAAATATTTAGATATAAATTAAACAGTTTTTTTGTACAACTTTCATAGTATTCCTGTTAAATAAGTCCTAGTTAGTCTAAGTTTTGCCATTTTTGACTTAGTGATATAAACGATTTTTCGAAAAACATGTAGTTCGTAAATGTACCGAGCAAACCAATGTCAAAAAAATTACATTTATACTGTGAATAATAATACGTATTTTACATGCAGTTTATGAAATAAAAATGCTTCAATTTAAGTGTGATGGTTTTAGAAACAGTTTTTGGTTTTCCCAAATAGAGAAGCACTTTACAAGTACTGCACACTCTGTCAAAATGTACCGGTTTCACCTTATTGCTACCAACGGCATATCTTCTTCTGGTGCTATGTTCTGACTGATGTGCTGATGTATTCAATCGAACATTTTGAAGCACAAATGGCTTTATTTTCTATATTTAGATTTGTGAAGCAGAAGTCGACTTCCTTTTTGATCAAGAAACTAAACCAGGAGCGACAAGTCCTTCTATAGTAACCCTTCTAAAATTGTTGATGATAAGAATTTTAGCAAATCCAAGAGTTTACATGTCTAGTACGTGTTAATGGCAGAAGCATCTAGCATCTACGCTGTCGGGAAGCAAACTTGTGCAATTGTTCCATTCCCATCTTTGCGATTTACTGTGATGCAGTTTTCTGGATTGCGGTAGTTTGATAAAAGCTGAAGAGGCTGTTTGTCTTACACATTTGGGTTTAGTGGTAATACATTGTCATTACTATACCAATCAAATTCAGCACGTTGCAGATATTTATCAGTCTCGAGTTAGTACATTTTTTCGTGATATATTTATAATTCCATCTGCACGAATATTGATTGGTTTCTTCTGGTGCATAAGCTTGACGTTATTGAAACAATTAGCAAAAAAAATGTGGTTATTTTCCTTAAATCCTTCTGTTAGTTTTGGAGCCAGAACTCCTTTCTACACTTCCATCACTAATTTGTTTTGATACACGTCAAAATTAAGTCAATACTCAGATTTATCGCACAGCATTCATACCACGCTTGACGAGCCTTTTATGGATGGACACTCTTTATATAGTCTATCAAAATGTGGTGAGATACGATTGAACATTGCCATATTATCATTCACGCCATTAAATGGCTCAATAACGACCCAGTTTTTTTTTACTCATTAATGAACATATGCATCATGGAGATCTGGAACATTAGACCAATAGTTTTCATAGCTTGGTTACTGTTTGAGATACATCAATAGATTAATTATAAAAAAAATATTCAGTTTCTTAGAATTGGTTCTAATGCAGTTCTTTCCAGTTCACATTTATTCTTGCTCCACATATAAATTAGTACGGAATGATTAATGAATTTTTGGTCAATGATTCATTTTTGTTGTATTAAGTATTTTGGTTATTCTTATCTCACAACACTGAACAAAAAATCTCGTACTCGGCGAAGACCCCTAAACAAACACAATCATAAGGTTTATTACTTTTTCAGCCACCAGGGGTAAATCTCTACTGGAAATCAACAGAAGAGACCTCAGCACCATCACGGGTTTACTCATTGGCCATGGCCGTCTTAGGTACAACCTAGAGAAGATGGATAAGGTGGATTGTGATAAATGCCGATTCTGTTCGGAACACAGCAATACGATAGAACACTTCATGTGCAACTGTGAGGCGGTGGTCTGGCAGAGTCTATCTCGAACAGGCGCACGTAGAACCGGCTAGTATCAACAATAGTCAAAAAAAATCGTAGACTTTTTCAGAAGTCTGGAAATCAATTGGGACTAAAAGAATAAGGGCGAACAATTCGTTTGTCATATTTTAGAATAAAACCGGGAATATTTGAGACAATTCCCAAAAATACACGTGAAATTTACAGGCTTTTCCTAGACAACAATGGTATCAAAATAAAATTATTTGGAAGTTGTTATGAAATAAGGCGATAGTATATTATTAAGCGCCAGTATGTTGTGAGCAATTTTTTTACGCAATATTTAATTTACGCAAGTGGGGTAGTACAACAACAAGTTACCAAATGACTGCAAAACCAGTTGTTCAATCAAGGACTGAGAAGATGGCATTTAGTTATTTCCAGTAGTCGCTTGAACAATAAATGAAATTCCGTGGTGGACTCTGTATGAGTGATAGTTAATTTATGACATCTAGATGTCATAAATTCTCAATTTTTTTAACGTGTCTGTAATGTTCGTGTTAATTTTAATATTTTATTAAATTATTTTAACCGAGAGATAAACCAACAGTCACTTATTTTCAAGTATGTTAGTGTGTTCAGCTTAATTTTGAGAGGTCATTACAATTTCGAGCTATGAAGATGAACGTCTAAGTTCGAAACCGGTAGCCAAATTCATTAAAGAAATTTGTGAGAAAGGACCCTAATATCTTTTATTATTTATTTAATTTTAACAATGTCACGAAACTGCATATAAATTATTTAATGGAATTGCATTTCCGGTTCATTGTACGGTGCTTTATAATTTATGGTTCCGATATAGAAGTGCATAATAAGTAACAAAGAAAAATCAATCGAAGTAGATAATTAGCAATGGTAGAAATTGATAATGAAAATTTTGGGCAAGGTATTCTAAAACAACAGATTTCGCATAGAAATGCTGGCATAGCTATGCTCATTATAATAGTTAACCAATAATTGTAATGGGATAATCTTAGTTTATTATTTAAATCTAATTTTAAGAGAGATGGTATTTACCTAATTTTAAAGAACCTGACCTGTATATATTTCATTTAAAAATTCATTACAATATTCAAATCTTTTTCACTAATGCTCGTATGTATGTATTATATCTATTAGATCTACTCAACTAATGTATACGTTTATATATTTATATTTTTAAAAGTAACAAGAAATAGACTTTTTATGTGTAAAAAAGTGCAGTTTTTAGATCGATGGTTTTGTGTTATGCGTATTTCAGTTGTGTTGAAGCGTTTAAAGAAAAGTCACGGTAGTAACGTCTTGTACAATTTGTAATAAAGTGTAAATAGTTGCTTTAATAGAAAAGTGGGATAATCTAACTATTGATTAAAATAGTGTTTAATAGTGTTAAAATATTAAAAGGTAAATGTGTCTGATATCCAATGCTCACTATAGGAAGACGATTCAAGGCGAAATCTCTAAGGATCACGATTAGTGAAAAGCCTCTAGAACTTATCAGAAGCAACCCCGAGACATCCAATGCAAAAAAGGTAAGTACTGTATAAAAATATTACAAATCGTTAAAATAATAAATAGAAGTTCTAATTAATCAATTGTTTAAGGTCGTTTGACGGTAACGACGGTTAACGGTTTGATTTTAAGTCTTTCTTGAAATTGTTAACTTTATATATAATGAATTTTTTATACATGACTCATAGAAAACTTGCATGGTTATTGGTTCACTTAATTTGTAGCCTTATTGTGAAACGAGATTCTACAAAATTCAAAACTTTAAAATTTCCTAATCTTTAAAATAAAAGGAAAACTGTATAATTGTAGTTAATCTTTGTTTTCTTTTTTAATATTCAGCTTTGAAAATGGGCATTACATTTATAGTTAATAGGGGTCTATCACGTAATTGAGCACAATTTGAAATGAATTACAATTGTCTGGAAATTTTCTTTGTATTTAATCTATTTCTATTTAACGTATTGTAACTTGTTAGATCTTGCAGAACATGCTGTAAACAAAAGGTATGCGAAAAATTAACCAAATATCTACCTAATACGAGATGAAATTTTTACCATCATATTTCCTACGAGCCCCATCCCGTTTCAATTGGCACACCTACTAAAATTTTAAATTTTACTCAAAACATGTTTGAAAATCGGTTACTATCAATTTTTTTAACTGAAAAATAAAAGGATAACACTCTTAAACGTTGGACAATATATGTTTTATTTGAACCATTGTGTATTCTTAACACATAAAAATTGGTAAAAATCGAGGTAGCTATGAAAGATATGTCAAAACTTCCATTAATTCATCGTTAGGTTATATTGTGGGCAGTAAATATTATATTATAATACGCTGTAGTTATTGTAATTAAATAAACAATGGCAAGAGATAAAGCAATTGATGAAAAAATTAGGTCAATAATTGTAAAACTATCGAATGAAAGGAATTCATGTTCTGAAATTGGAAAATTGTTAGATATATCAGGGTACAGTGTTAGAAATGTAATAAAATTTTACAAGAAAAACAGTTCAGTGACCCCAAACCCCGTAATAGAAGCAAAAGCAAACTCACTGATAACGACAGAAGAGCTTTGAAACAAATAATTAAACAAAATAGGCGTGCTAATTATGGCCAGTTGAGTGTATTATGGAGTGATGCTGTAGGAAGACGTGTATCAAGTTCCACATGTCACAGAGAAGCTAAGAAATTTGGATTTGATCGTACAAGGTGACACTTTCGAAATTCTAATTTTGTTTTGGTAAATATCTTTTTCTCTAGGCCAAAGAAAACCTTTATTGACCTCAACACAAAAGAAAAATAGATTGAAATGGGCCAGAGACCATAGTAATTGGGACTTGAAATAGCGGAACAAAATATATTGGAGTGATGAGTCTCGACTTGAAGCCTGTATAGGTGACAGTCGGGGTCGAGTCCTCCGTGAAAGACATGAGACATTTCATTCAGATTGTCTGAAACGAAAAGTTAAATTTCCGGCATCCGTTATGGTGTGGGGGTCGATGTCGGCAAAAGGTGTCGGGCGGTTATATTTTACAGATGGTATTGTCAATACCGATAAATATTTAATCATTCTTAAGGAATGTTTGTTACCCACGATGGAAGAAACTTTGAATTCGGGGGATGATTTTATATTCCAGCAGGACGGGGCTGTGTGTCATACGTCAAAAACAGCATTAAAAATGGTTTAAGGACAATAATATTCCATTGTTAAAATGGCTCTCAAGCAGCCCTGACCTATCGCCCATAGAGACTCTATGGCATCAAATGAAAAACGCCTTGCACGCAGCTCCTGCAACATCAGTGGGAGAATTAAAAAACAAGCTTCGAGAAATATTTCATGGATTCAGGGCACAAGATTGCCAAGAACTTGTAAATACAATGCCTAGGAGAATCCATGCCGTTATCAAAGCTAAAGGCGATGTAACGCAATGGTAAAGTTTCGTTGTTTGTCTGAAGTTTATTTATAATTATTATTATTGATTTTTTTCTAAATAAGTTGTAAACTAGTTTGTAATTGTTGGCAAAAAGGCCTGATGAAAAATAAAAAACTTTTAACATATTTATGAACAGGATTTCTTCTTCTAAAATGTTACGTATTAAAAATTTTAGAGGTGTGCCAATTGAAACGGGACGGGGCTCGTATAAGGCATCAATATTTATGTAAATTCACTGTATATTTTTTGCATCCAAACTGGAATCATTCTTGAGGAAATAAAATTGTTAGAATAAATATTTATCTAAACTTAGTAGCATTGTTCTTATTTTAATTTTAACACAGATCAACAATTAAAAAGTTCTTTTTGAAGTAGCGGTGTTTCTTATAGTTTTTTTTAAAGGATATTACGAGAACAAATAATGAAAAAATCTTATCATGTGTAGCTCTGTTACATATTGCAGTTTACTTTTGAGAATGAAGTGTATTTAGGAGTGAATTTAATAAAATCAGAGAACACATTTAATTAATAGAGATAACTAGTATGTTAAAACAATTAATGTTAATTAATTTATTTGTTTGAGAAGGCATATACATAAATAGTTTTTGAGTTTTTTTTTGAATTGCACAGCTTTGTGTGGCTTAGAAAAATCAACATATTGGTGACCAGTTAGTTCTCGCGTTAAAACAATAAATACGATATAACGAAAAAGAAAGAATTTTGCGCAGTTTACTTTTGAGAATGAAGTGTATTTAGGAGTGAATTTAATAAAATCAGAGAACACATTTAATTAATAGAGATAACTAGTATGTTAAAACAATTAATGTTAATTAATTTATTTGTTTGAGAAGGCATATACATAAATAGTTTTTGAGTTTTTTTTTGAATTGCACAGCTTTGTGTGGCTTAGAAAAATCAACATATTGGTGACCAGTTAGTTCTCGCGTTAAAACAATAAATACGATATAACGAAAAAGAAAGAATTTTGCGAGCCATTAATATAGGGTATAGGGTTTTCCTTTACATTTTTATTACATCAAATAGCAACGGGTTCAAGAGAATGTGTTATTTCACTGAATTGTTCTTTTTTGTAACTGTGATGACTACACAAAAAAAACAATCAAGAAATACCTAACTCGAAATTTGAGAAACAGAGTAATATGTTTGTTTCGACATAAAATTGGGTGAACTTATAAAGTTTGTTTTACTTGCGTGGAAGAATTAAGGCAAGGGCTTAAAGATACAAACACTTTTTTTCTTTATTTTACTAATGCGTTGGAAAGAATCTCAAAACCATGGTGATGACTTCTATCGTGTAAAAGATGTTAATCTAAAAATCAAAATATAGGTAGGTACTATATCCATGTATTCCTTCTGTCATGCTCTCTATGAATTATGGATTTGGTATAGCAATTCCTTCGCTGTTAGGTACTCTTGAAAACATTTTTGAAGATTCAGATATAGATCCAGTATTAAGATACAAAATTAATGATAATCTTGATAAAGTATGTACATGATCTTGGTAATGATGAACACCTTAACTTTTGAATCAGTCTCTTTCAGAATCATCATCATATGTAACTTTTGTCATTAATAACATTAGTCTTTTTAGTATTGTAAATAGTTTGAGAACGGAAACAGGGTAAGGTTAAATTTATTCCACGACGAGCATAATTAATTCTTGTACTTTTTTCTTATGGTAATGGCAAATTATCGTGATATTTATATATATATTAATTAATAATAATAATAATAATATAAACTTACGGTGTTATACAAGGTGTTAAGAAAAAAACTGTACTTACTTTACGGGATGATGGTCGAGGCAAAAAAAAATTCTAATGCATTTGCGTACGAAGCTAAATTGTTTTCGAGATATGACTCAGCAAAACAACTTTGCAGATGTAAGTATAAAATCGATAAGCTTATTTTTATCACAGTAGTCTTTCGAATTGTTGTCCTATACAAAATTCCAGTCATCTTGGAAGAGATTCGCGCACTTCAGTATAAGTATTTAGATTTTTTAGTTTTTGGCAGGCATCTGCCATAGCTCATAGGTGTTTCAGATCTTTCAAGCATCCTCAAAGGAACAAAAATCGAGACCAATTAGATCTGGATATCTTGCTGTCATGTAACAGTTCCTGTCTGACCAATGTAGTTTTGCTAAATCGTTCATTTAAAGAAACGTTAAGATATGCGGAAAGTGCACACATAAAAACGTATTCTTGGGCCAAAGATGTAGACTTCTTTGAATATATTTATTTGAAACAAATAAATATTTTCTTGCCAATAGAAAATATATTAAAATCAAAAAATTATGTTTACTTGACTAAAATAAATGATTTTCTTAAAAATCTATTATAATCAAGTAAATATTTTCTAGAATGAAGACCTCATTTGAAGTGGGGGATGTAGTGTTGCGAATATCAGTAAACGCCAAGTGGCCAACCTTCAATTATTGTTTTACTGTGCGAAAGTTACGTGAATGTGTCAAACATTGGTTCCTCTTTAATAAGTGGTAATACACACCGCGAATTTTATTATCTTGGTAGAAGTTGTATCAAACAGTGGTTTGTTGAATTATACGCAACTATTGATACTACTGGTTAATTTTAGGTTAGATTCTCATTTTAATCTGTTTAAGTACTCTTAAGATATAGTATATTGTTTATAAAAGATCTCTTCTGCAAGTGTTAATGTGCTTAATATTTCAACTAATATCTAGAAATATATTTTTAGGTAATTAGGCAAAGGTGTCGTTATGTTATCTAAGCATGTTGGAACTAAATAAAATGTTGTATTTATATTTAATTCATTTTATAAAATAGTGTTTCTAAAGGTGTTTTTATGATTTAAAAATTCAAACTCTAATTGGCATAGTGTTAAATTCGATTTCTTTTTGTGCTTCAAGAGACTTCCATATTATGTAATTAAAATATAACTGAAAAAAGATAAAATTTTGAAAAAGTAAATTCTCTTCTAGTTAACCTAATAAATAATTTATATTTCTATCGTGAAATATGTAGCAAATACTATATCATTACCAGGTCAACTTAAGTGTACATGTATATTATATAAAATGTATGTATATACAACATATCGTATGTGTAATTAGTATATTGAATACAATAAGTAAGTGTCTTGTCTTAAATAATTTAGGGTCATATTTATAGTTCGTGCTTCAGGCTGTGCCGATGCATGAGCACACGATTTTGACATGAATGTCATTAAAAATGTGTCAAAATCGCGTGCTCAAGCATCGACACAACCTGAAGTACGAACTATAAATATCGCCCTTAAATCCTCGCATTTAATATCAATCCTCGAGTATTTATTTTATCCAAGAACAACATAAGTACTTGCAACAAGAATGAGATTCTTAAATGAAGAAAATATAATATTTCTGATAAGCAAAAATTACTTGGTTTAAAAATATATTTATTTGAATTTCCAAGAATTTAATTTACTTGTAACAAATAGATATTTTCTTGCGTATATACGAACCTACCGTTTACTCGATTCAAGTAAGATTTACTTAATCCAAGAAACTACTTCTATGTGTGTGAGTTTAAGCTTCATCATGCATAAAGCATCTCGCTTAAACGTTCGTGTAAAAATGTGGGTATAACTTACCATTCAATCGATTTGGCAAACAAAATGCTCTTATAAAACAATCATCTCGAATGCTTCTCCAGACATTAATCGAAAACCTAAACCGATAATTTAGAACATGAACTCTATGCAGATTTTGAATTGATCATGCAAATTATCAAGAATATGAACGCTATATGTGTTTGTTTATAATCATGATCAAAAAAGAATTTCACTAACAACAACACTAACAGGTCGATGGCCGCAGTGGTTAGGCGGCTGACTATTGTTGTGAGAGGACGATAGGTGCCGGGGTTCAATTCTCTGGAGGGACGGTGGCATTTTTTCAGAGAGTTTAATCCCGGATCGACTTGCCATTCGCTGTTGCGAGCAAAGTGATTAACAGCGCGGCATCATAAAAGGCGATATGATGCTGTCACAAAGCCATTTAAACACAACTTACACACACTAAACTACACCGCAAGAGTTGCAGTGATAGCCAGACAAGTAATACAGCTTACGGAGTCACTGCAACTAAGCACCCACCACACATTAAAAAAAAACAATGGAATTCGATAAAACGCGACCTAAATCAAATATATCTTGAAAACAATTGAGCACTGACCATAAGTGTACTTGAATTCTTTCTTGTTTTCGTTTCTACTATCTCATATGTAGTTCAACTTCTATTAAGAAACTGTTTCTTGTTATGGTAAGAATTGAAGCTATTATATAACGCTAAATGTAGTAAGCTGTTACAAGATATGATAGTTTGGGGCAAGTACTGAAGAAATAGGTTAGCCGATGGCGCATCCAAATTTTTGTTTGTAGAAGTTATTATTGAATTGGAAATAGGTAGAGGAAAGTGTTAATTGCATTCCTAAATTTCAATCTGATGTATAATTACATTTAATCTATTTTATAAGAACAATATCAAGAGCAAAAACAGTAGCAATATTAGTGTATAAAGATGCTAGGTGTTTAACTGTGAAGATGTGTTTATATAGTAAGAATTTTTGCTTGTTATATTTTTAATTGAAAAATGTGTTTATACTTGCCTGCTGAAAATAATAATTACAGTATTTTTATTACATATATTCTCCTATTTAATTCATTTAGGTTAGAAACTATTTACGATTAAACTAGAGAAAATAAGTGCACATTTTACAATAAGGTGTTCCAAACATCATCAAAATTATTGTAGGTAATGCTCCAATAACATCTAAATGTAATTAAATTTTCATAATACGAATAAACTTGAAGCCATGTGCTTTGTTCATGCTTTTTCGAAAACGTTTGCATACAAAAGTAACGTAATTACATTACAAGTGTTGCAATATAGCCGTAATACAAGTTTTTGTCTGTTGTGTACAAGCTACTCTATGATTAGTGATGTTAGTTCACTACTACATAGAATGAAGCCGCGGAATAAACCCTCTTACTTTAGTTAAGAGAGTCATTGTAAATAAGTTATTACCCAGCACAATATTTGACCAAATTATTCGTACAAGAACATCAAAATCGTACACCATTAACGAAATAATAGAACACAGGGGAACGGTCGTTGTTTTAAATTAAAGGCAGGCCGACACATGTACCTACGCTGACCACGTACCAGAAAATGATATGGACGTACGCGCGTAATGATAGTATTCCAGTAAAATTATCAAATACTACGAAAGCTCGTATTTTATAAATAATATCCCGGCGATTATTAGTAGTTACATGCAGCTCGATAACTATTACACCTGTTCCCCCACTTAATAAAGCAATAACTCCCGTTCGTCCAACACTAATTACAAGCGAGAGTTGTACAAGGGAAAAAGGAGGTTTAAGTTCTTCGCCCGTAAAGAAACAGAAGAAGACGAAAAAGCTGCAGAGCAAGCGAGAATGTCTCGGACGTATAAAAAAAGCTGTGGCGCGGATAAATAATCGAGCCACCGGTAATCACGAAAGCCGCCACGCCGCCACTCGATTGAACCGATCGAGTTCGAACGTCATAAATTTTATATATCATAATTTTAGCGTTTTTTACATTAACAATGACTCTCTATTTTATATCCCGTATGCCATCGGTGGTATGTAGATAAACTAATAAATTGTAGAACCACTGGTTATACGAAATTGAATGTCAGCATCATGCTGGGTCTTATAAAAATGTTCCACGAGAGAAAGAAGGTGTAAAAGAACAAGAGAAAGAGTGTTAGTGATGTTAACACGTATATACATTATCTTTCATTGGAGTATGGATGTTATTCTGTAGCTGGATCGGTCTTCAATAACCTTTTATATAAAATTTAGTCACATCATTAGAAAAGCTTTCTAAATGAATTATTAGATATAATTTATATTTTGCAAGGTAAAAGTAGAATGAAAATGCGCAAAAGTAAAATAAGTAGCTAGTTTTAAGATGAGCAGAGTGAGTCTTAGAAGGAGGAATGTGATATTCAAATCTTCCAAACAATTTGAGGTTCATCGTACATCTATCGGCGCCGACGCAACATACTGAAAACATTGAAGAGTGCTTGGAACTGTGGCTGATCTTCTTTAAAACAGGATTGATAATCCCTGTAATCTCTATCCTACTTCTTAATACTATATTCTCGGTGTTTTTGGCAAACAGCATTCTCTCCTCAAACTTAAGTTCGTGGTGTAGCATTTCACCTTTTACCGTAGTCTTCTGTCTCCTACAATTACTGTTTCGTCCGATAGTCTATTGCTCAATTTTTGCCAGAATTAATATGAGTATAATATTGAGCAGGTTTTCATTTCGAGAGGTAGACAAAGTGCCTGTTTCATGACCATACATGGTTATGTCCATTCCAGATGTCTTTGAAGAAATGTCGTTTGTTTTACATCCAAATGAAGCTTGCAGTGCTCCAGCTCATCCTCATTTAGAAAGAATGATTTTTTAATATGTATTTAATATAGTGATCAACTCTGGTAGTTATACTTTGTCTACCGATTTTATAAGTTAATTCTTTGCGCTGTTTCTGGTATTTCTATTTCGTCTTGTGGACTAGATGTACTTGGCGGGAGGGAGAGGGAAGAGAAAGGGTGATGGATTTTAATAAATTGTTCCCAAAGTGGGTGTGTTTTGGAACGAAGTATTCATGCTGTAAGATGTTTATAGGCGCAGAGGAATTGATCGCTTTAGGAAAATATAGTTCCTTAAACCCTCACCCAAAGCTATAGGTTAACCGAAACCTTGTAATAGTGCTTACTACACTCTATGCGGAAGAGGGGCAGTATGGCATGGTAGTTATCGCTTTAGCCACTTCCCTTTTGCCACTGCTCCACTATCACGAGGATGAACTGTACATCACTTGCTCCACTCATCTCTTTTAATCCATTCATGGCCGATCTCACCGACACTATTTAAATCATACCAAATATAAGTAAAGCTTAATTTTATAAGTAGTACGCATTTTCCTGTTTAGTTGCACCGTCTACTTTAAGTCACGTCTTAGACTTAAATGATTCACATAGGTCAAGCATAAATTTTCGTGGTTGTGAACGTGCCAAATCAGTAGTTGGAAATCTGATAATTTAAAATTGCCTGTAAGTAGTCCTTTAAAGCGGAACGCGGTAGAAGAAGATTGTCCAAAGTCAAGCATAAATTTTCGTGGTTGTGAACGTGCCAAATCAGTAGTTGGAAATCTGATAATTTAAAATTGCCTGTAAGTAGTCCTTTAAAGCGGAACGCGGTAGAAGAAGATTGTCCAAAGTCAAGCCGACGTAGACCTGCTGCTACTACAGCATTAAATAGTAGCAATATTTCAACGTTATATAGTGATTTGGCAGAACAACGATTGGATTGTGTCCAACTAGAAAAAAAACATTTTAGCGAAGAAGAATAAATGGATGGAAGAAAAACACAAAATCAAGAAACAAATTTTAGAAGTGCAGTTGCAATTAAAATTAGAAGAACTGAAGAAATTGAACCCTGATTGAGTGGATACGTTCAGAAAAAATGTGTAAATATTAAATGTATTTGCAATATTTTTCTATTAAATTTATATGATAAAGTCCCTTTACGTAAAGTAATTTTATTACACTTAAAAGTAACAAGAAAAGGATAATGTTACTCTAAAGTTAGGAATTTATAGAAAGGCTTACATGAATGTTGTATGTTTATTTAAAGTTGAGAAAAATATCTTATGAGTTCTGATCTAACATGAAAACCATTATTATTGTTTAAATTAACTTCTACAGGAATATCTCCATGCTGTACGTTTTATTTTAATACTTCAGCATTTTCATTGTTGGGGTTTTCTTCTCCAGCATCTCTTGCAATGTTATGCAGAACTATGATTATTTTAGTTAAGTGTATATTAGTTCTGCAGCCATAAGCTAGTATAGGAAAACGTCTTTTCCATATGCCAAACGTGTTTTCTACAACTACTCGCGTTCTTATATGAGACTCGTTGTACCGTTGCTCTGCTATGGCTGCTGTATCCAGTCATTAAATAATTTTTGATGGCATAAACACTGTCACCTAAATAAAATTATATGTGAAAACAATGCATGTAATTATGTACATACATATTCATACCTAGTATAAAACATTCCTCCCGGATGATTCGCCAATGACCCAGACTTCATCCGATTTGCTTGAATTTCTTGATTAGTCACTACCATTTTCCTTTTATCCCTGATTAAATGTTGGCTATCACGTATGTATATTATCTACAGTATTTTCCTCTGCTTCAAAAGCTAAAACGTGTTGTCATCTTCTTTGACCTCAATTTGTGTCAAACAAGTAAATGATGATAGGATAAAACAAAAAGAATATGCGAAAAAAGAGATTACCGCATTGTCCACCATTTCCTCTTCTTGATTCCCAATAACAGGTATTTGGTCATCGGTTTCTTCCGCATTACTCTCTGTTAATGTAGATCTCGGATTAATATCACTTATAATCTCCGCTAACTCTTCTTCCGTGTTAATTTTTGATATTACGTCTGTTGAAAGAGAGGAGGATACAATGTGCTCCAAAAGAAGTGAAAATATCTAATAAAACGTAAGATACTTCTTCAGCACGTTTCGATTTTAATGGTCGAAGGATGACAAACTTGGTTAGGTGATCTTAATAGACCAGAATGTGTTTATACTCTCCATCTTGTTGGGCTTGCATATCGATCAAATCGACTTTACATCGATCATTCATTTCGCTGAAAATCATAGACTTTACAACTAAGCTCCTAGGGCTAGGTAAGATTTTGGTGATGGGCTTCTGGTTCGATATGTGGCTCGGTTTTTGCCGGGGTTAGTGCGCCATGTCTAAGACTCGCAGGGGAGGCCTGTTCGAATTTAGCTCTCCTAGGTGTTGAATCAAAGGGTTATCTGACGGAGAAGCCCTCGCTAACGTTCTTCTGGCCAGTGCAAGTGCATACTCACGTCGGAAACCGTAGGTTTTAATAGATTTGTGCGCTGCTGACGAACTAGGGTGCTGCGATAATCATGCGCAGCATCCGGGTCTGTAGGAGGTTGAGACGCTTGATGTGTGAAGTACTGGCACTGGACCAGGTCAGAGCACCATAGTGTAAAATTGACCGCAGAAACGCTGTGTGATTTTGAGGCTCAAAAAGCTTGTAAATTTTATTGCCAAGTTTTAAATATGATCCCGTTTGCTGGATCTGACCTTAGATAATTAGGATTTCCTGTACCTATTGGAGCCATGACACTCTGAATTTTTGCCGAATTTCTGCAAATTACTATGAACGTAGAGTGCCACTACCTGCATATACAGATTACAGGTAATTGATATCCTGAAAGTAACAAAAAATAGTCTGCATGATTCTCCGTAGGAGAAGTTGTTTACAATTTTTATAGCACGCTTTTGTAAAAGTAATGTACGAATCAATCTAAACAAAATATAACATCCCCAACATACATATCTCTATTGCAGCTCTTTTTCATTTTTATAGGACATAAGGCAAATGATTCTACATAACTTCTGGTTTTATCTATTTGCTTATGTATAATTTTTAGTTTTCCCCTGAATTGTAGAAAGCCTGAAATATTTTCTCACAATTATAAACATTTCAATAAGTATAAAACACAATAAAATCTTTCTATATTTTAACTTAACATCGCACGCACATTGTGTTGAATATTTGTGCCAATTAGATTGTATTGTATGTACCTACTATAAATTCTACAATCTACTGCTTTTATTCCGACAATTTATTTATAAGCGGAGACTTACTGCGGGACCTACAAGTGAAGATATTTAGAACCACTAGAACGTTGCTGGAAAATGGACTGAAAAATGTCCAGTAAGAAATTTCAAAAGCTTGTCCAAAATTATTCAAATCGTGAAATTTTCTTCTTGAAATAGATTGATAATAAATGTGTCCCCATTGCAACAAATCATGACAACATCTAGTTCCTATCTTAAGTACTCTAATGGGATCAGGCGTTGAAGAGAAGAAAAATATATCTCAACCACGAGTTCTGAAAAACTGGACAAATCATACAAGTGAGGTAGAAAGATGACTAGAATGTTAGTGAATATTTGTCCAAATTTAAAGAAAGTAATATTGTATGCTTGTTTACTGGAATAATTGATAATGATTTTAGATCAAATGGTTCAATCTTCGGATGAGTTTGTTTAAATCAAAAGAAGCGATGTGGCTTATATAAAATTGCGAGTTAGATCAAGTGTAGTGAATTTAGTCTTGAGCATCAAAAGTCTGCGGATGTGCAAAAGGTCACTCATGGATTGCAAATAGTTAAATTACAAAAAATTATTTTTATATTTTCATTAAATTTTGTAGTGTTCCAATTCAGGTTGTAAAATTATACTCCTAGATACCAGTTTGTCAGGATAGATATATGGCAGATACTAATAAGTACAAATATATACATATATAAAGCAAGAAAGATATAAATACAGCAATTTCTATAGCAATTTCTGTTAAAGACAATCAAGATAGTTACCAACCAAACACGATTGTATTAAACCAAAGTCCTAATTAAACGTAATAATTTTGGTAAAACGATGGGGGACGGTGCCACTTCAATATAATATCATGCAATTTTCTTCTAACAATAAGTATGTACATACGTTGATTTTCTCATAATCATCACCACCATCAATTCATGCAAATTTTATTTAATAAATTCCCTATAATGAAGCTGTCGTTTCGTTCGATACGATGGGGGTTATTGACGGTCTGCGCTGTTCCGTCCGTGATCTTATTAAACCGAAAGCCATATTGAATATACCCGTGCGAAATTTATAACGTATCTATTCGTTTCCCGCTAGGAGAATCACCACAAATCCTCAACGAATTAAGTTTATTCCAGTGCTGGTCAAACGTTGAAAACATGGTTGAGTCGATAGATAACAAGCATTTTTCTTTTTCTAAAAACGTGTTTGTGTTGTGTGTGGTGGATGTGAGTAGATTAGTTTTCACGATTTCATTTGCACAAAAATACTTTGTTGATTCACTGCTTTGCTTGATTGTATATGTAGTTAAATACAGTTACATATCTACATAATGAAATTAACTAGGTACTTATGATTATTCATTTTTATACTTATAATTTGTTATTATATCATTTTCTATACGTCATCTGTTATGTCATAATACCTGAGAATTTTAGGAAGAAATATATATTATGTTCTTAAACTAAAAACTACGAAAGCTTGAATTATCATATCTTTATTTTAAAAATGTTGAACATATAATAACTTCAATGGAAATATTGTCATATTTTTCATTAAAGACTTCTGCTCTTAAATTGAATAATTCAAATTGAAATTGTTTTCAAACAAATTGGTATCTTATTTGTTTTGGATATGCTTTTCTGGGTATGCGCTCGAGCTTTCGAACTAATCTTTTGTTCTTTATCAAGAGTTACACTTGTAACACTACACTTCAAGATTTACATCATCTTTCAACAAATGAAAAAATGTAATGTAATTCCTTCTGAATTGTTTAAATTTGTTTTCTGCCATTCCGATTAAATTCTGTCAACTTTCCTTTTATATAATGATTATGATAATTTAGGTATTAAAAAAGAATGTCGAGTCAAATAAACGTCAAATCAAAACAAACGTCAGTATATAATAGAGAAGAAGAATATAGGTAATCATAGCAAACAAAACGATGGAAACTAAGATAAGCCTGCTCGAACACAACTGGAAGAAATCAAATTATATAACCAGTTTGAATATATATGTATCTATATAAGTCTGCATTTACAATTGAAATTTCTAAATTTAATACACACTTAACAATAATATAACTGCTCAATTTTTTAGTTATGAAAATTGCAACAGTTTATAGAAGAAACAAAATACGACACAAGTATGAACATTTATCTCACCGCACTATTTTTAGAAATTTTCTGGGCCTCGCGACAAATCAAACATTAGAACTTATCAGCAAAACATTAAAGATACTATATTATAAATATTATATGCAATGAAATAATAAAAACTTATTAGTTCAATGCGCAATATGCTTAGTCTTACTTTAGGTATCGTTGAAGTCATTTCTTTAATGTTTTCGACAAGTGGATAATTTTCCAACGTTGCTATTACTTCTTTGGACGCTTGACATAAAGGCAGGATCTGTCCAGTTTTCAAAAATGGAATTCTCACTAAATCGTTGTGTATAATTTTTAATTTAATCTTGAAGACAAGTGTTTTCCAACTCAGTAACTACAGATTTGCTATCTATTCTGTTAAACATCGCGATGACATTATGTTTCATACAACTGATTTTGTTTTAATAGAAAAGCTATTAGTTCGGGAGTTCTGCAGGGCTCTAATTGGGGACCTTTGCTGTTTTTACTTGTCATTAACAATGATTACCAACTGTGAAATTCTGATGTTTGTCGAGCCCTTTGTAAAAATACAGATAAGTTTAGAATGATTATCTGATTGTGTTTTTTAAACAAGCTTGATATAAATATGGCAAAGTACAAGTACCTTCATAAAAAAAGCAGAATCCACTGTTGTTCAACTACTCGGCTGATGAAGTAATGTTTGAACATTGCAATAAAATTATGGACTTAGGGGTAACATTTGATAATCAATTATCCTTTGTTGATCATGTTCACAAACTTGTTTCCTCTTCAACCGAACTTATGGGTTTTATCTTGCGTAACACGAGATTATTTACCAGCGTTGCTGCATTGAAACCACTCTTTATCTATTTTGCATTTTAGGGTTGTGATGAGCATAAAAGTTAAATCTTCTTAAATATCTATGATTTAAAACACAATGCATATCCATGCAGGAGGTTTCTAAATGATTTATTACTAACTACCTTTTCAGTTTCTTAGTTGGAGACGAGACATATTAATTTTCATCATCTTTATTTTTTCTCCCACATTTTAGATCCTAAAGTGATGCTTAAAACATTACAAATAAAAGCTCCGTTTTTTACGAGTAGTGTAAATATAAAGTTTGATACAAAGGCAGCAATTAATATAACTAATGCGTTGAAATTTTATTTGAAAGGTTTCAAATAGGTAACATCGTAGTAATTCCTTTGGCGCAAGTTGAAAATGACGTGCATGATGATTTGGAAAACATAATTTTCATACCTATACATTTAATCTGTATAATAAATTATACAGATTAAATGTGTATATTTATTCATAGAGGTTTGAAAAACTCAATTCAAATCATTTGAAAATCTGCCTGCCATTTTAAAACCCTACGGTAATAAAGCTATTATTAAGTTGGAATGACAAAACGAGTTATTTAAAACGAGTTTAGAATAATATTCAATAAATTTAATTTTTTTTTTAATGTGTTGAAACATGTGGAATATAGATACCTAATTATATATATCTAATTCATCAGTTCAGTAAAGATGATGGAACCCTTACCAAACGTAATGATCAGATTGCTTTATTTTTAATAAGAACCATAAGATAATGATAGCACAGTCTAGTAATATAAATATTCATCTACATGCTCCTCTTATTCCATATTTATGGAATCTATACGTGTATAAAAAGTTCCCTCCGGATTGTTATGATTATTTAATCAACAAGAGTTGCATGTCTTTTCATTCGTAGCGCGTTGCATGTGTTTTGGGGTCAGAGATCACCAACAAAGAGGTTTGAAATATTCAAAGGGATGTACCCATCCGCTTCAATTATTCAAGTAGCATATGATCTTTTCTCATGATCATTCCACTTGTTTATGGTTTATGGATAATAACCGTGTTGTGTACATATACGGTGTATACCCTATTATACCCTATTATACCATCGAATGTTTAATTTTTAATAAGATCGCTAGGAAATTGGTGTATTTTGTCTTACTTGACTGTAGAGAGAGGAAAAGAGAGGGTAAAACACGGGCATCCAATACGTTATTATTTCTCCTAATAAAATAAAACATTAACGAATCGGTATGCATCCGTAATTGTCCGTATGATGTGTTGGTCTTGACGTTTTGCAGTATAGTTTCGGATATTACAGACTGAGGTCTCGATTATTCAGGAGGGGCATTGCCCGCTTATTAATGTATTGATGTGGATTGCTTCACTGATTGTTCCCAAACAAATGCAAAGATTTGGGAAAGTATGCAACGGGTTCCATAGTTCGTTTTAAGTGATTTTGTTCTATTTTTAGAATTAGATTGGCCATTTAGATTCAAACCATAGGATAATTTTTCGATGCACTAAGTTGCATTAAATATTTCGTTAATAACTATAGGCATTATATTGGCTTCAAATTTTGTGAAACGTAGATAATTTTGTGCTAAACGAAATAATAATAAAAATAATCGCAAATGGACTTGCACTGTATATCTAAGTTAGTCCGTCAAAAATAAAATAAATGGGATTTTATTAATGTAGGGTTTTACTAAATGTGTAAGGTGTTATAGTTATTGTAAAATCAGTTCGCATCTTCAATTAACATTTATATTTCCCAAAGTAAGCAACTGATATTAGGCTTATTTGACAGGATACAAAATTTTGCTTGTGTGATAGCCATATACGTAAAGCAAAAGTGTTTGGTTCAAGCAAATCTAAATAGGAGGCAATTAGTGAAGATATTTTTTTCATTATTAAAATAAATTATTAATATGAAACCTAATTTCGTATAATTTTTTGCCTTCAAGTATAGTTGTTTCAAATTCGCACTATGGGAATCTCGCATATTATAAATCATACACTATAGGATTAAATTAAAATAAATCCGGTAAAGTTGTTAAATTTTGGGTTGAATATATATATCCAAAAATCTTGTATAACTATACATTTTGTACTAATTATTGTTCAGGTTCCATTTCAATACTTTATGTATACTATGTAAGTATATGCTTGAAATCAGAAGAAAATAAGCAATAAGGAAAGTAGGTTCCTAAAAAAAGTATGGTCTTAAAAAATGAATTTGAAGCTGCTCAGCATTTCTAAAAAGTTGAAGCATATCCAGTGTAAAAGATATAACTAAAAATTAAAAACAGAAAATTTTTATTTTTCCATCAGAATTAAGTAGATCTTAGAGCTGTTCAAGATTTCTTTGTTATTATCAGCTTTTAGAAGAAGCAAGATCCCCATAGTAATCCGGGAATTTGAAACAGCTTATATATAATATCTTTTTTGAAAAATTAATTATGTATTACCTAAAAATCTACTGAAGCGCTCACTCCACTCTGGTAGAGATAGCAAAAACGACTCAAACTCAAAAGATTACTTACAACGACAGTTATTTTTAACTCAATTTTAACAAGTATTTCTGCAAAAAGGCAGTTCTATTCTGGCTTTTTAAACATTGCATTATATTTTTGGACTTTGGAGTTGAGCTCAAATTTTGGCGACTAAGTAACATTTAATATGTGCGTAGTTCTATTTGAACAAAACATATCACATATGCAACAATAAAGTTGGGTTCTCTATCTACTGTGCCACCAGACAACTCAACGATGTCTATTCGGTTAGCTCACTAGAGCTGGAAGTTTTTCTGGAGTTGGGGGTCGGCGTTCACCCTATAGCGTCGACCCTTAAAACTCTGCGACTGCACTACCCAATCCCTGATGCTCGGGCGTAGGAATGGGCATACGCTCTGGTGTCTGGCCGCTAACTGTCGGAATATACAGTGGGTAAGTGAGTTACCCTACGGCAGTTACCCTGAGAACTCTGCAGCTGCACTACTCCATCCTTGGTGGCCACACTCAGTGAAACGGGCGTGGCGAGAGAATTTGGCGAAGATAGTAGGGGAGGATAAAAGTCGGATCGCCGAGGAGTAGTCCGGCCGCTGGTTGTCTGGCTGGGGAAACCTTCGGTTTCATCCTAAAACAACTCAGTGACTCTGGGACCCTACGGTTTCACTGTAGCTGCCGTGGATACTTGATCGCCGGAGGGGGCGACAGAGTTGGCGCGGTTGGCATTTTGGGGTAGGACTTCGGCCCGGCCGTCCCCGTAGTTCAGGCTTAACTCACGGGCGGGCTGGTTGTACCTCAAGGCCAGATTCCGTTTCCCACGCTTGGCCAATAGTCGCCATCCGCAAGGAGGCCTAGGCCCCGTGGAGGTTAGATGTGAGGTAGGAGTTGCTAAAGCGTCTTCAGCGGTGACCCGTCCAACGTTGACAAGGGAACTTGTCCAACATGGGTAGCACGGGGGAGAGGAGCCCACCGGCTGGCCGGGCCTCTCCGCGAGGTGTCGGTCTTGTGCGGGCGGTGAGATAGTGGGTGACAGTTTCAAGGCTTATAACTTGTTATGTGCAGTGTGGTACGAAAATTGCAGGATATGGGCTAACGCCTAGGTGCCTGCGGCTCACCATCTAAGCCATTTTCAAATCGGATGTGCTACCAGACAACTCAACGATGTCTATTCGGTTAGCTCACTAGAGCTGGAAGTTTTTCTGGAATTGTCTCGAAAAGATTGTGCTAAGCGACTTTTAGAGAAATATGTCGCTATTGTGGCATATACTCGTAAATACGAATATGTTAACTAGATATGAATGAATACCTGCATGGCAAGTTTTATCTATTTCCATATTTCGCATCTTGCCTCCTTTTTAATCTCGTAAACGATAGGATCTTGGAAGTAATTGACGAATTAATGGTAATGGTATTTTACTTAAAGTAAAATCGAATCAAACAATTGACAACTTACAGCCTTAATAACTGCTGAGAAATTTCTACGTGACTTTTTGTGGTAGTTACAACTGTAGCGGCTCTTTAAGTTTTAATGCTTGTTAAGATTATTCGTGCAGCTCTTGCTGTGTAATTTAGTGTATCGAAAGTCTGCCATGGAAATTATAATTTTGAATCTAGTGTTACAATTCACACTTAGCAGCCACTTTTATTTTTTACTGTGTCCTTGATTATTAATAATAAGAATATAAAATGCATTTTCCTTTAAATTCGCCTTGAGGATACTGTACTATTATTATTATTATTATTATTATTATTATGAACTTGTCATACATCTTGAAATGAATGTTACGTTCAAATTAATAAGTTAGATTTATTACTTTGATATTACGATGGTTTCGAAATATAAAACTTGTAAAACATATAAATTCCTAATTGCACGATTAAATTATAATATTCAACTTAAAATTTAAACATAAACATAAACACTACCTGCATTGTGAATATACAGGGTGCCCGGATTTCGTGGGGACAACATGGGTAACTTTTTTATTTGAAGACATAGAGAGACGGTTAAATTAGCAAAAAGGTGTAGATTCAAAAGCTCACTGGGGATCCATTTTCAAATTTTACTTGTCATGCTTCATTTTTTTAGTATTGAAGAAAAACTGAAATCTCCTAATTTCTTTTATTTGCTGTAACTTTTTTGTTACTTGAGATATTAAGATGCGGTTTGAAGCATTTCAAATTGTAATCTAAATATTTTTATTGATACTTCACAAAATAAATTTCTTTTGCCAAAATTTTAAATTGGAACTGTGCAATTTTTGTGGCTCTTTTAAAAAGAGATTTTTCCCTGAATACAATCATGTAAGATAGTAAATTTTGTCAAAATTTAGAAAAAAAGCTTATCCTGACTACGGGTAGACAATAACTTTTTGTTTATCGCGTTATCTGGGAAAACAACACGGTTGTCATTATACGAACTTGTCAGAAGTGTCAATGTTATTACTTCACTTTATAAGGGATAATTTTGAAAAATACGATGTAGGTATTTTGTACGTATTTATATCAAAAGTTTGAAACGCGTAAAACTAACATTTAATAACACAAATTTCATGTGTGCTTGTTACTAGTAACATAATCTCACGTTAAAATTTTTCATTTGAACTACATATGTATGTAATTCTTTTCCGATTGCAATTGTGTACGGCATGATATAGAAACTTCTTAAAAATTTGAAAAATTAAGCCTATTCTTTTTAGGAAGCAATCTCAACTTTTTATTTATCATACTATCTATGAGAAAAGCACATAATCATACATGCGTAGGTACTCACAGGAAACAACAACATCTTACTTATCACTGCAGTAACTTTCACGGTGACGTTAAGACAGTGTCTGCCACTATAGTAAAAAGCACAATATCTGCTGACATTCAAGATCACCAGATTTGACTTCTTCTGATATGTTTTGTGGGGTACTGTTAATAATAAAACCTATGGTCCTATATATGTTAAAGAACATTAATCCTAATATTATCCACAAAGTAATAAATAGTACTTAGAGACGGTGTCAACTTTGCATTGTAAACGATGATGATTTATTTGAGCAATTTAATATTGTTGTTCATTATTTAGTAGCACAGTTGTATTTTTGTCTTATTAAGTATTTAAATTATCATGCAAATTAGTTCAAACCGAGTTACCATATCACCTAAAAATTGATTAAAAAGAATATTTTCTTAAAAGGGCAACAAAAATTGCATAGTTCAAATGAAAAATTTTGAGGTGATATTAGGTTACTAATAATAATGAAATGAAATTTGTGTTATTAAATGTTACTGTTATGCTTTGCAAACTTTTGATATATGTACAAAGTGCATGGTATTTTTCAAAATTATCCGTTATAAATTGAAGTAATATCATTGATAGGTGCTTCTGACAGGTTTGTATCATGACAATCGTGTTGTTTTCACAGCTAACGCGATAAACCAAAAGTTATGATGTCTGCTCGTAATCGGGGTAAGCTTAATTTTCCAAATATTGACAAAATTTTCTTATCATGCGATACATGATTGTATTCAGAAAAAAATCTCCTTTTAAAAGAGCCACAAAAATTGCACGGTTCCAATTTAAATTTTGGGTTTAGGTGAGATTACTAAAAATTTGCGCAAAAGAAATTTGTTTTATTAAGCGTCACTAAAAGTATTTAGATTACAATTTGAATTGCTTCAAACCGCATCGTAATATCTCAAGTAGCAAAAAAGTTGCGGCAAATAAAAGAAATTAGGAGATTTCAGTTTTTCTTCAATATTAAACAAATGAAGCATGACAAGTAAAATTTGAAAATGAATTCTTAGTGAGCTTTTGAATCTACACATTTTTGCTAATGTAGCCGTCTCTTTATGTCTTCAAATAAAAAAGTTACCCATGTTGTCCCTACGAAATCCGGACACCCTGTAGAGGTTTCGAAATAAATAAATTGTTTTCTAACCGTAAGAACGTCCTTACCTCAAAAAAGTGATTATTAATTAACGAATTCCATCAAAATTTACTGAATTTTACTCATTGCAAATTTTCTCCTAAGAAAAAAATCTGAATAAATTTAATGATTATACTATTTCAGTTCTTATTAGCACATAGTAGTTTTAATTTCCAGAGGAATTTCATTCATAGATTAAGACTCATTCCATGAATTAATTACTCCGTCAGAGGACGACCTTTTAAATAGTAACGCGTCAGGCGTTCAATTTAAACGAGAAAAATGGCACATGTGTTGTGACGATCACGGGGTCATTCCAGACTCGTGCCATCGTCGTAAAACGGGAAAACAACGGGCAGCTGTTTCATTCAGTTTCTTCGGTTTTATATGGAGTTGATCCGCTGAAAATATTCTGTATGAGCCATAAAGGAGAAGATGCCACTTACTTACATCCTGAGGCAGCTGTGGTGAAACAATCGGCGACTTGTAGACGCGGCGGTGTCGCAGGGATTGAAGTAGATTAATCGTAAGATGCAATGCAGAGCATCACAGGAATTATTATTTAATTCGTCTGAATTAAACGAACAGCATTTGTTAGTGCGTTAAAGCTGTACTCCTGCTATATTCATTCTTTGTCGTGATGCTCTCGCTAATGTAATGTATTATTACTATAATACATGTACACGACTCTTTTTTTTTTCATTATTTAATGAATGGAACGAGCACGAGTTTAGAAGAATAAATATTATGACCCTACTTCCTTTCGGTAATGGGACAATTGCTTTAAGTGAAATAATCAACTGTAAAAATATCGTATGTGTGCGTGCAACTATGCGTTGCCAGTAATATGAATTGATGCTTCAGTTCAGAAAAAATGTGCATACGTATATTTCATTGTAACTGTCTTAAATACGAAGCGTTTGTCAATTGTAAAGACATAAAAACAATTGAACGCCTACTAAATACCTATTATTGAAGGTGACGTAGGATTTCAATGGAAATTTTGTAAACTAGATACTACTGCCTAAAACGCAGAAAAATTAAAACCAGAACTGTAAAGTCTACCAAAGTCTATTCAAGAATAGTAATTTTATTGATTACTTATTTATCCATGAAGAAATATAGAAAAAGCGTTATTGTTTTAGAGGTTGAAACATTTATAGTTCAATAGTTTCTTTATTATTTAAGTAGATCAATTAGTACATTTTATACAAGCGCAACACATTCTAATGTTATATATGCTTAGGTGATCATAGATCACTTTAAAACCCTGTAACTTTAAAAGTAAGAGGGATGTTTGCTGTTAGTAGGTACCTATTATAGGACTACGTTATGTTATTACATACTTGTTACCTTAGCTACGCGAGCACTTAGAATTTCGAAGGACTTTTTAAACTATTGTCAGACTTTACTCCGGAATGTCTATTCGAGACTTTGCATTAGTTTCTTCTTGTGGTAGCCGCTTCTCCATTATTAAAATATTTAGTTTTTTAGTTATTGACAAATCTTAATTAAGACCTTTTGATATAGTCATACTATATCAAAAGGTCTTAATTATTTATTAATGAACAAAATACATAATACTTACGTGTTGAATTAATTTTACAATATTCGGTAATAAATTGGTTTTGGACAGAAGTCTACAAAATAATTAAAATTTTAACTCCTCTTAACAATCTCAAATTCAAACCGATCCTCTAATGATCTCCTTGACGACCTGGTTTTTAAGCGATTATATCTAGCTGTGTCACGTTGCATGTTCCATCAAATCATACATATGTGACTTATAAACTAGGCATACTCATACAGGCAATACATTACAACATACAATTCATTCTCTACATCTTAATAACCATGTGCGGTAACGACCTTTTTGTTTCCAGAATTGTCTAACAGACTTGTTATATATATTTTTTTGTATGTGTGGTAGATGTTTAGTTGCAGTAAGCTGTATTACTTATCTGGCTATCACTGCATCTCTCGCGGTGTAGTTTTGTCTGTGTAAATCGTGGTCAAATGGCTTTGTGACAGCATAATATCGCTTATTATAATGCCGCGTTGTTAATCACTTTACTCCCAATAGCGAATGGTAAGTCGATCCGGATTTCAAGCCTATAAAAAATGTCACTATCTCTTATCGTCGCTCCTAGCGTCCTGCCACAACGATAGTCAGTCGTTGCGGCTATCGACTCGTTAAATTTTCCCTTTTTTATTATATATATCTTTTAAATTTATACATATATATTTATTGGCACCAATTTATTCCACTCTTCAATGTGAATTCAGCCGTGATAGTTTTTATGTTGTTAAGTATGTATTACTATGTCAGACCTTTTTAAATCAAGTAGCTCTTTCTTCTATCTAATAACAAGCAGAGAAGCCACACCATCCTAGTTGGTCTTCTCCGTCCTTTGCTGAAACGGTTTTCTCTCGAGGTTTCTTTTTGTGAACATTGTCAAACTCGTTCTCTAGTGTTGGAGATATTTTGTATATTGTAAAGGGTTTTCCAATAAGAAGGATATGATTTTGTAATGATATAGTAACTATGGTAATAAAGTTATACCTATCACTAGTTGTCATTTATGTTCTCTAAACTCTAACAATTTATTATGACTAAATATTCGCTCCAAGAACGTTTGGTTATTGCCCAAAAATTTTACAAAAATCGTCGTTCTTATGTGAACACTTTTCGCGCACTTCGCGAAACCGTTGGTCTAAATAATTACCCTTCTGTGCTTGTCATTCGTCGTATCGTTAAGAAATTTGAAAGTAATTTTACTCTTCACAATGTAAAAACACCAGCAAGACGCCGAAATGCCAGAACTGTTGAGATTATTGCTGCTGTAAGAGCTGGTGTTGCAAGATTCAAATTTATCAATTCCTCATTGTGCTCAAGAGTTAGGACTTAAAACAACAACAAATTGGCGAATTTTGCAAAAAGATTTAAATTTACACCCGTATAAGATTGTTTTGACCCAAGAACTTAACCCACTGGACCATCGTCGTCGCCGCGATTTGCTGCTTGGAGTTTAGAACGATTTGAAAGGGATCGGGAAAAAATTATCTTTTCAGATGAAGCACATTTTTGGTTAAGTGATTACGTAAATAAGCATAATTGCCGTTTTTGGTATGAAAACAATCCACAACAGATTCATGAGCAGCCTTTGCATCGTCTGAAGGTAACTGTATAGTGTGGTTTATGTTATGGTGGTATCGTTGGACCATTTTTTTTTCCAAAATGAGGTTGGAAATTCAGTTACAGTGAATGCTGAGCGATATCGACAGATCGACAAATTTTTATGGCCAAATTTGGATGCGCCTGATTTAGAAAATATGCGGTTCCAGCAAGACGGCACTACATGTCACACTGACCATGAAACTATCGACATACTGCAAGAATAGTTTGCAGAAAGGATAATTTCAGGGAATTCAACTCCCTTCCCTCGCCTCGAAGAAGCTGTGATTTGTCTCCTTTAGATTAATTTTTGTGGGATTATTTAAAATCTAAGGTTTATGCAAACAGGTCGCAAACACTTGATGCTTTAAGGTTGAACATTGAACGCAACATTCATGAGATTACGCCCAATCTATTGCACAAAGTCGTTGAAAATTGGATTCGTCGAATTCACTCGTGTACAAGATCCCGAGGTGGACATTTAAACGAAGTGTTATTCAAAACATAAACGTTATCGATTATACTATAAGATAATATAAAAAGTGTGGTTATATCTGAAATCATTTCTATTTTATTTCATTTTAAAATCATATCGTTCTTATTGGAAAACCCTATAGATGCTATATTCAGCTTTTACTTCAGCTCTAGTTAGGTGAGCTTTTTCTTGTGTTAATTTCCACTTTCTGAGACTTTCTTCGTGAACGATTTCATTGTATTTTACTACATTTTAACTTAAAAACGCAAAAAGGAGGAAAATCAGGAAACAACACTTGAGCAAAAGTGAAAATCCCATGGCTGAAATAAAACATTAACTTATGAGAAAGCGTGTGGACGATTTTTAGCGTTTTATCTCTTCATTTTTTACTGTGTTAGCTTTGGCTTTTCTAGTTTTTATTGTTAAGTATCTTAGCTCAACTATTTCGGGTAAGATTTGTTTTATCTATCTATTGCATTTCTCCTAGAGTTGTCATTAAATCTAGAATTTTAGCCTTGCAGGTTGGGCTGAATAAAATTTTACATATTAAAATTGCGTATTTTTTTATTCCATTTATTGAACTACAAAGAAAAAGAGACACCTGTTGTAAGTGAGAATTTTTATTGAATTTGTTCATTCAAAAAGTTAGTAATGTCGACGGATATATTACTTAAGTCTACGACTTGTTGTGATTACACTTACATATGTTCGACAGTTGGTGATATAATAAAATCGCTTATTAAAGGAGACTAATTATCTTGTTGGGTATAGTAAAAATGGTTGGATGGTATACTTACACATGCTACGAGAAATCCATTCTAGAAGACTAGCGTTTTCGTGAAAAATAAGAACAAACGGGTCGATGGCCGCAGTGGTTAGACGGCTGACTATTGTTGTGAGAGGACGATAGGTGCCGGGGTTCAATTCTCTGGAGGGACGGTGACATTTTTTCAGAGAGTTTAATCCCGGATCGACTTGCCATTCGCTGTTGGGAGCAAAGTGATTAACAGCGCGGCATCATAAAAAGGCGATATGATGCTGTTACAAAGCCATTTAAACACAACTTACACACACTAAACTACACCGCAAGAGTTGCATTGATAGCCAGACAAGTGATACAGCTTACGGAGTCACTGCAACTAAGCACCCACCACACATTAAAAAAAAAAAAAGAAAGACTAGTCCATGCTTAGCAGAAACATTCACACTATCGGAACAGATGGTATGAGTCCTTTCTAGATACTCTGGAAAAAATAGTGCAGTCTGGCTTTGACAATATGATAAATTTAGTACTTTCTGCTCTATGCATAGTTTTAGGCGTTCTAAAATAAACTGAATTACATTCTAGTCTTTGAAATATTATCTTCGAGACCTCATTCCAAGCAGTGCTCGATAATTTTCAACGAATAATTCAGCTGAAATAGACTCTGAAGATTGTAATGGCCGTTACTCGTTTTTTAACAAACGTAACCTAATCTACATTAGCAAAAGACGCTCAATTTTTCCTAAGATTCATATTACAAAATGTTAACTAAAAAATTTGGGAGTGAATTATGTTAAAAGCGAGAAATAGCAGAAATAGACATATAAATAGTTGTCACAAGCTTTTGAATCGTAAGAAAACTGATAAAACTTCTTGGCCAGGATAATATATGATGGTATACCAGAAATGAAAGATGAGTGTGTGAATATTTATGTAGTGGCAAGGAAGACTTAGTTATCATAGTGAGCCAAAATTGTTAAATAGCGTTAATAGTGTTCTTATCGTTGTTAATACAGCCAGTCATCACTAAAGGCTTTAAGGGCCTACACTTTTAAATCTAAATTAATCTGAGGCTGTCTACTCATCTTCAATAATCTAGCCCAAAGAAACACAATAACACTGATGATGTGGGTACCAGGTAACTGGAGATGTGATGGCAACGAAAGTGTCGATGGCCTTGCAAAGAAAGGTGCGGCGTTCCGATTTATTGCACCAGAGTCATTTTGTGGTCTCACCAAAAGCCATATAAGAGCTCACCTCCAACAGTGAGAAAATGAACAAAAAACCTCGTACTGAACTAACACCACAAAACTAATACAATCAAAAAGGGTTAGATCTCTGCTGGAGCTCAACAGAAAAGACAGCAGCATCACAGATTTACTCACTGGCGACGGCCCTCTGAAGTACCACCTGAAGACGATGGTTAAGCTGGATTGTGATACATGACGATTTTGTTCGGAACATAGCGAGACGACGGTAACACAGTATGTGCAACTGCGATGCTTAGTTATTACATCAAAGAAATTTATTCATACAAATACACTAATGGAAATAGGTTTGAAGTTTCTGACTTTTGGTATAGCCAGTTTTGCAGGAGTTTCAAAATAAATTATGTAGTGTTCCATTTAAGTTAACGTAGTAATTAAACAAGCTATTGTATTGTTTTGAAATTATTAATTATGAATACCTTACAAGAGTAATATATTTTACTCATCTATTTTTTTTATGTTTTTAAAATCATGTGCAGTGTAATGACAAAAAAAATATATCAATTCTGTTGTTTTTGGAAAAACTTAACTTCTTCTTTGAATAAAATAAATTTTAAGAAAGTAAACCGAATCATATAAAAAAATTGAATATCTAGTAATAAGTTGTTCCTTGTCTAGGGTTTTTTTATTACCTGTACTAAACTTTACGTTACACCCATACACAACCACAATGAAAAAGTATATCGTGCTTAACGCGCATTAATTTACCGTGTGCCAAGTACATGTTTTATCGATTTGCAAAGTCCTAGGACGTTGAAATAATCGAATAATCACAGCATAGACATATGTATTAACTTACCTACATATGTAACTAACTTACAGAGGCTCTACATGTATGCCTATATTATCTGCAATATGTTAGTAAAACTCACTTCGCGGTACATTAAAAGAGCAAAGGCGATCATCGTGTTGAGCAAAATAAACGACTCGTGATCGATTATTTAAAAAGGTGTATCCATATCGCGCCCGAATTAAACATATTTTATATATGGGATGTGTATAAATAGCTCTCATAAATAAACGTGTTGTAAAAATACGAATTAGTAAGTAGGTAACGAAGTAGTGAGTATAGACACGTGAGGAATTATTTTTGCTTAAAAACTGAAGACATTATTCAACATTGTAAGGATGTCCAATTCATTATTAAGTTTTATCCCATTCACTTCACACATTATGAAAAGTGCACCTTTGAAGTAAGTGATCTGAATACAGCCAACGGCCATATCAATTTTACTGTCACAAACACACAAAAATTGTTAGCGTATCATTAAAACTCTATTTCAAAATTATTATCATCAGTTATATATGCCACCACCATTGATGTATAAATGATTATAAGATTTGATGATTTTTAGGTCCTTTTCATTATTATATACATTTCACTCACGTATTGTGCTACGTATGTACATATGTATGTGGTCTTTATTATCCAATTGCTGAAGAGCGTCTATATTGATATGAAGCTGAAATCTGGATTTTTTTCTATCAGGAACCAATAATTAATTTTGCTTATTTCTCGGTTTACAAATTAAAGGTAGTTTTAAAATTGACATAGTAACGAGCTATGCTAATCAGTAGAATCAACTATTAAGTTATGTAAATAATCCATACAGATATATGCGAGGACAAATATTTATTATCGCTAGCGTAATTGAAATGAAAGATAGTCACGGGAATAATGCGGATCAAGTTAAACGTTTACCATATTACCGATAAAATATTTGTACGAATTATCTCTTAAGCCAAGATCGGACCTCTGCGATAATCGGTGGCCGCTATGTTCGCTTGTCAGTTGATCGGCCGGAGACCGCTGTTCTACACGTCATAACTGTCAGTCGCCGACCGGGTACGAACAGTTCGATCCTGTACTCCCTACCGAAGAGCTCTAATTAACTCGAGAGATAATCTGAAAATTTCTACGCTATTTTTTTTAATATGCGTATATAATGGACTAATTGACATCGAGGGAGATGATATACAAGTTTAAGGCTTCGATAGTATATAGGTAGTTTAGTTACAGTATCTTCCTAATAGACTTTGGGGGTATGTCTTATATCGAAATGAAAAAAGAGAATCAGAGGCAAGCCGAAGACTACCAATGTTATACTTTCTGTCTTCGTCGTTATTTGTCATTCACTTGTTCACGGATTTTTTAAACATATATTGAAATAAAATTTTATGCAGGTAGTTTTTTGTTGTTGTATATTGTTATGAGTTCCTTACACAGAAACTACATTCATAGTTGAAAATTTTATACATCAAATTAGAAATAATTAAGGATATCTCGAAGTATATAAGACAAGCATTTATAAAGTCTGTGTATAAACTAAAGAAGTTAAAAAATAAAAATGGAAAAGCTTTTTTTGCTAAAATATAAAACTATAATACCGAACAATAAGATATGTTTTATTTAAAAATACAATATTTAAAGATACAACTAGAAAACTATTTACTGCGTTACCTAATAAACAAGCTGAATAAAATAAATTTAAAAAATATATCTGGGAGAAATACGGTACACCTATATTGTATTGGCATATGGTTAAAAAATCGGATGTATTATTCTGTTATTCAAAATATTGGAGATATTTTGTGCTTCGCATATAATTTCAGTAATAATTATAAAAATATTGACGAAATACCCATACGCGGCATTCGGTAATTTGCAAGGACTGTAGCGCCGTTGCTATCGACTTTTTGGACTCAATTTTTTGGCAACAAATAAAGAGTGTAGTAACTATCAATCCACTATTCAAATAAATTTATTAATTTCATAATACAAATAAAAAATTTTAAAAATAATGAAACTATGCAAATATGCCACTTTAGGCACAGTACATACCCCATTTACAAATACAAAATAAATCGTTATTATTAACAAAAACATTTGTAAAAGCTGAAAATCAGTCACTACAAAGTTCACAAACAAATCGCTTGCTCCTTGGATTCATTCCTGCACATTCAGCATGGCACCATGACTTGCACTGTTGACACTGGAGCCAATGTTCCCCAGCCTTGGACGTCCTAAAAGTATCATTGCAGTACAAGCACGCAGCGTCGGAATCATCGTCAGCAGAAAAGTCTCCATCTTCAATGTCCTGCTCTTCAAGCGTTATATTTCTCTTTACTGTACGTGCTAATTTTTTCCGTTCTTCTTGCTTTCCTGCTTCTTTGCTTTTGATTAGCAGCTTTGTCTTTACGCTCTTCCATATTTGGAGTCGATGTCATAACCGTACTTCCTTCGCTTCGACGACTGCTTTTGGTGGTTTGGACCTCCGCGTGAGGCAATGGTGAAACGTCATCGAGAGCATCGTGGTAGTCCATCGTTGCTACCACAGTTTCGCTAGAAGCACCTGCTGAATCAGTCAAAGCATCGCCAGTTGTTAAAGCATCTACTGCATTAGCTAGAGGCTGGTCAGTTGTAGCACTTGGGCTATATAGGTGGTCGGGGAATATATCAGGGTTCAGTGGTTGTATTCCAGTTGCTGCATATCCAGAAACAGCATTCTGTACTGTTGCTGCTGTGATGTAGGCAGCATTAAAAAGTTCTGATATTTGGTATAAATTGACAATTCGTCCTGGATGAGTCTTAAGCCATTTGCTTATTTCTTGCGAATAGAAAGTGTCCAGTGGTCCAAAAAATGAGACGTCGAGAGGCTGGAGACGGTGTGTACAGTGAGGGGGAGACAGAGGAGTATCACACCTCTTTCCTTTGCAAAACAAATTGCTTTGTAGCTTTTGTGGCTCGCGTGTCCATCCAAAATAAGAAGAACGGGGTCTTCTTTCGTGCATTTAACAACCGAGCAGAAGTGTTTCAGCCAAACTAAAAACAAATCTGAGGTCATATAACCAGACTCCTGACATAATCGTAGTGTTTCAGGAGGAGCACGGTCATAAAGGTTGGGATTAAATCTTTTTCTAGGGAATATAAGAACCGCTGGCACGTAAAGACCTGCAGCACTGACACATGCTACAACTGTAACATGCAGTCCACGTTCTGCGCTTGTTAACGCTCCCACCTGTTTCTTCCCTTTTAAAGCAAATATTTTCGGCGGCTTTTGGACCGTAGTAAGGGCCGACTCGTCCATATTGAAGATTTTATTAGGCCCGATTTTTTTATCTGTGATTATATTTGTTAGATGATCAAAGAATTTTTTGACCTGAGGCCGATTGAAGACTATCGCTCGAGCCGCAGAAGTAGGCTCCGGTTTTCGAAATGATAACTGCGGATGTCGCTTTCTGAATCCAATGAGCCAGTCCCAGCCGGCAGCTCCCTTCTCCCTGTTAAATGTGTGAGGAATCTTTAGTTTTTCAGCCAGTTGAAATGCCTTGCTCCTTCGCTGTAACACCAAATAATCTCGATTCCAGCTCAAGAACCCGACGACATAAAGCTTCTTCTAGCTCTTCAGGAAATGTCACCGCGTATCTTCCCAACTTTTTCTTGCATCCAGTGTCACTTTTCGCTCTTTACCTCCTCTTTATTTTTAATAGCTTCTAAGGCTTGTTTCATATTTTCTAAAGACCATTCCTGCTGATTTGTTGTTCTTTTGTATTTAGATCCCATTATCTGAAATAAATAAATAACATAAATCACAAAGCTAATTTTCATTCCCATTCGGGTAAAGTGGCATACCTACTGTGCCACTTTACCCTTTGTCGCCATGTTTTAATCATTCTACATACGCTTCTATAAAGTGATTTCAATAAGTGGGAGCGGTTGTGTGAAGAAAGAGGTAATACAGTTTTAATAGTAAAATAATTAAACTTACCTCTAACTCGCAAAAATCTTGCTAAAAACGTATGTTGTCGCATTAATCGCGTACTTTACCAACGATGCTGACACCATTACTCATAAGCAGGATTGCCATCTAGAGGCACACTTTGGCGCCTTATTTGAAAACTCAACACCTCTCAGTCCGGCGCCAAAGTCGCTATGTCGCTTTATCCGTGTATGCCGCTTTAGGCCAAGTTCCCTACATTAAAAAAGAACACCAATGTTACAAAAGATTTTGTCAAAGAGATCAGAATATAATGAAAAAAAAAATACACTTACTTAAAGACAATACTAAACTACAGAAACAAAACAATGATCTCATTAAGAAAGGAAAACCAAGCAATTTAATTTCGGCTAACACTGCTACCAATTTGAAAATGATTCCTTCTCTTCAAAACTATGCGACCTTCTCCAAGTACAAAAGACAGGTTACCCACTGCTAGCAATTAATTCAAAATTAAAAGAATTAAAAGAACATAATGATCTCGAGTTAAAAATTTCCATCGAAGCACTACAATGGACACTTTCTTCTACATACATATTTCCTATTAGAGATCAGATCCTTTAAACAAAAATACAGTTGCGGTATGGACTCTCCAATATCGTCAGTTAATTTGTAGTGTTTTGTCATGATATTATAATAGAAAACTTTAACGAATTATGTAGTTACAGCCAATAACAAGCCACAATTGCCGTTGTTTCAAGGAAATGTAGATAACAAAAAATAAACTTCTAACAGCATTATTTTATAAAGTCACATGGTCAGTCCGATACCTAAACTACTGCTTCATATACAAAAAGAATACTATCATCAATCACGGTCGATTCATAAACCTAACTCCTCCATGTTACCGTCCAGAAGCAATAAAAACTATAAAAGGCATGCTAATATAAAACAATTATCCTCTGTCTTTAATTTATAAATCAACAAGAGGTATATATCACTTCCTTATTTTCGAAACTTATTTGAAAAAATAACTAAAGTATGTTCCCCATATAAAATATCTAGCGCCTACAAACAAGAATAAAGTTTGAAATGGCATTTCTCTAATTTAATGTTAAAAACCCCGTTGATTAAATAAACTAACATAATTCAGAAAATTCCAAGTGGAGTATACATCGGGCAAACTAAACAATACATTAAAGATCAAATAAATTAACACAAAAATAAAAACACTAATATACCCCTCACCCACTTTCTATAAAGCACAAAACACAGAATTGGGAATATATTGCCCTGGGCAATATATTCCCAAAAGATAGCGGAAATGTTTATTATTAATAAGTAACAACACCAAGTAATTTAACAATATTTAAACTGAAGGTAATCAACATGTAAACACAAAATATTAATTTAATTTACTTAACTAAAAACCACCAATGTGTTTATCTAATACATGCAGCATAATATCCATCTAAGTGTAACAAAAATACTTTCATTGACTGGGCAAAAACTCGTCATGAATGAATGAATGAGTAAACATTTGAACTCTATACCCCGTTAATAGGGTAATTGATTGTGAAGATGCACTACTGAACTGGCAACGGAGAACGGTAGCAGCTGACGCCACATCGTCCAAACTCTCGACCTGCGGGACCCGGAACAATCAACGACAAACGACCACAACTGCAATAATTAGCCGAACTCTGACTGGATTCATTCACTTTTACGTGATGTGATCCTGCGGACATGTGACATTTGATCTGCGCTCTTTATTCATCAATGATTTACACGCACGCGAGCTAACATACGAACTCCGGATATGACTCACAAAACGAAAAAAAGAAACAATACGAGATCATTCCTGCTAGTAAGATGAGCAAGAATAAGAAGAAATAAACTTCAAGTCGGACAATATAATCTAATGTTGGCCACTGTCATGATCGTGATTGGATTTCTCTCAATTCGCCTCGTTAAGATCTAAATTAGACTAAGCTTCGGTTGCTCTATTACGTCAATAATGTAATTTGATAAGGTTAACATCCTCCACACTTGTTCTTGTTAGCTATTAATGAATTGGTTTGGAAATTGTTCTATTAGCTTTCTATGCAATTTTATACCAGGTTATAAAAGGTATTTCAACGTCTTGGAATGCGTTTCTATTGATTTTTGTTATTGGGTTCTCTCGGTTTTGAAGCTAACAATTTGATTAGATTTGTTGAGTGATTATATTTTACTATTGTATTTTACTGTACGGGCTTTAAATTGTTGCTTTGTTTTAAAACAGAAAAAAAATTATTGTTTAAGATATGACATTTAAGTATTAAAAATACTAGAAGTTCCCAAAGTTGAAATAAAATTTATTTAGCAAAAAAAAGTGTTAATTATGCGTGGTACTAGCTTGATGAAGAGTTTGGCAGTAGCTTTGTGCGATCCCTGGATAGCAGAACAATAAATATTGACAGTAATGTTATAGAATCAGTACACACACATCAGTGTGTAGATTGTTGTAGTTAGAACTTTATCAATAAACTCTCACTAAACAAGAATGATTAGAAACCTGGAAGGCTTTGGAAGCAAGTAGAGCACTGAATCAAAAGTAGATGTGATTCCAGAGGAACTTCAAGATCTTTGTCTTTGTGCTATATATCATTAAGAGAACGTCAATTATTGATTTTTGTAATTGTGTTGCTAGACAAAGTAATCAGGTTCGGAAATGTTTAGTGTATTGGCAGGATTTATACAAAAATGGTGAAAGAAGAATAATAATGTAGATTACTTTTTTGTGATATGTCAAATGACCTAACTTAGGCCTAACAACTGGCAAAACAAGTTTTGTTCAATAAGTACTCAATAAATACAAACAGAGTGGTTAATAGATTTTAATATATTTTACTTTGCGTGACAAATATGTATATCTTACTAAATCAAAATGGAAACAAAATACAATAGCATAGAGTCTCTTGCATTTAGGTTAGGTTGTTGTGCGCTTGTTGAAAAAACTCTCTCTGAAGAAAATATGAATTAAATTAATCTTTAGTCACTATAGACATCCATATATATGATGATACAGGGTGTTACTTTTAGGCGCAACGATATTCATTATTTTAAATAGATATGTATATGCATCATTCTGCTTTAGTATTCTTAGATATTTAAAGTCATTTTACATTTCGCTGTAATGTACCATCTTCCTTAAAAAAATGTATCTTAATACGCAAAGTAAACGGAACATACTGTATATTTTCTTGATAAATCAATGGCTAACCCTTTGCTTAACATTTTTTCAAACAGTTCCGTTTACCTAACATGCGCCATTTCTAACTAAATTTAATTTATTCTGAATATGTAAGTGCTTTATAGATTATTTAACACTTGCAATGATTTTATGAGCAGCAAAATTTCCAAATTTTAGCTTTGGTTAATTATTCACAGAATCAAATTTCCTTCTTCATATTAGATTTATTTATTACTTGATTTGTTACAACACACATTACTCGAAAGTAATAGAGGGACAATCAATTGCTGAACTGTTGTTTGAGTACATATTTGGTATCAAATTTTAAAAATGTGTAGATATAATCAATACGTTGACCTAAATATTATTTAGACTGATTGTGAATCAATTGGTAACATTTTCTCCACTACTCCATTTTTGCAAAATGTGCCAATACATTAAGTTCTCGTCTGCAATATGTCAATTACTAAAGGCAGGTTCGCACAAGTGTAAAAAAGCATGTATGGTATATTTGATATACCTAAGAAATAATAAGATACACGGCATCTACCACCATGTACTTACTGATTGTTCGGCTGGCTGAAACCGGGGTATGTGATAACCTTCCTCAATGTTTTTTTTTTGTATATAACAAGGCCCGCATTGTAAAGATGCGGACTTTATTTAACTACAGTTGGCCTAAATTTTAGTGTCCCCTAGTGTTATTGTTTGGGACTTCCAGTTTTTAACATTTACATTAGTGGCATATTCAAGTTTTGCGTCTTTCTAGCATATGCTGTAGTTTTTTTTTGCACGGAAAGACGCCTTGGATAGGTTTTACTAGCAAAAATTGAAAATGAATGAAATCTCTCTAAGCACCAGAATATACAATTTACAAAAAAAATCCTAAATCTTCGTTAACTACAATTTCGTCGGTATTGTTATTACCAATACGTTATCAGTCAAGGACCTCAGCCTAACAATGGATAGAAAATTAATATATGATGATCACTTAAACCATATAGTCAATAAAACAAATAAGATGTGAGGTTTTATAATGAGGAATACAACACCGATTTTTCGTTTGTATCATGCCTGTGTTGGTTCGGTTTTTTCATTTATAGCATTACCTATTTTGAAAATAAATGTATCTTGGAAAAAATCATATCAACTTTTATTTTTTCTTAATTGGATTTTCGGAAAATGCCGAATAACATGTTTGTTTATTTGAAAAGAAACTCAAGATAGAAATTTTAAATTCTGTTTTGAATTAAATCTGTTACACATCCTTTTAATTAAGCTGGATAACTGGTAGAACAAGTACTTTTTAGCCTAAATACTAATTTTTATGATTGATATAAAAGTGAAACCAAATATTGGGGATCACAAAAGCTTAATGCTTAATTGACATTGGAATTTTAGTTATTTTTAAATCCACTTCTCGTTGCAATCCTTAATGTTGATACTTGAAGCTCGCGTGATGATAATTGACCACTCCACTTTCACCTTTGATTCTGTTTAGATTTTACTTAAACTCTTTCTAACATTTAAATACTGATTCTAGTTTATATTTTTTTAATTCATCACATTGGCATTGGATTGAAGATGGCATTTGCAGAAATAGATTACCAGAAATAGAAATATAAGTTCGTGGAAACAGGAGTAACAGGGGTTAGTTTTTTTGACATAAAAATCTACAAACTGTAGAGAAATTTTTTATTATATCTTCCTGCATTTTTGCGTTAATTCCGATAAACTTGCAATTTTTATGTTCGTAGTGATTATGTTTTTGAGATTCACTCCGCATCCACTCTTTGCCATTCTGAGCTCTTTTTGCAATTTCTAACAGAATAATAATCTATAAAAACATTACTTGTCAAAACCTTGCCTTTAAATAAATTGACTTAATTGTAGATATTTTTTTGTATTGAGACACGTTCCTGCTAAACCTTAATTTTCTAAAGCTATTTAAGCATCTCAAAGCTTGAATAAATGAGAAATATATGTATATAAAATCGTTGACGTTAGAAAGTTCGTAAACAACTTGCAATTGAAACCTTTATCGGAAATTCTTAAAATCATGATAACGGTAAATTAGTGTGTTCCCTATATCTTCCGAAAATCATGATTAAAAATGTTGATATCTACAATTGGGGGCGACATTACTTTGTGACTATTGTTAGTTCTGTATAATCTTTTAATTCCTGATTTATTTCCACTTAGAGGTCAATAAAAGAATAAATAATTAAATACCAATTTATTAATTTATTGACCTCTAAGTGGAAATAAATCAGGAATTAAAAGATAAGTACATAAAGGCAAAAAATACATATATTAATTGTTCTGTATAATTCGCAAATTTTGTATCTTTATTTTATAAAACCATATACTAGCGTCCAAATCAGTAAAAGTTTTATAGTTTGGCATCGTCCATACCAAACATGTACTGTACCAGGATACATGTCAGACAAAAAGATTTTAACCATAAAATATATAACTTCTTTTCTTGCATTTATGGCTTATTAACATTAAAAAGTAAAAAATTACCTATTTGAGCTTTGGGTAAACATTTATTTGTTTACCTCAATCAAGACTTATAGATAGATAGACTATTTGTTTAAAATGAAAGCCTTGAAAAACGCCTTCACTTTGTGTTTTCTATTGCTTCTATTTTTTTTATCGAAAAAAATAAAGTTGACAGAAAAAAAAAACAGAATAAAGTGTTCTATATCTCTATATAAAATACTTTCGCTATAAAACTATGTGGGTGGTATTGATTACTGATTGGACTTTCTGGAAAAATCATGATATTATTCGTTGGAGATCGTTGGACAGTTTTACATTACTAAAAGGCGAAATAAAACCGCAAAATGAACCATATGGGCTGTAATGTGATCTTAAGTCAGTCTGTTAGGCCAAGAAGTTTTATAGATATAGAAAATTAAAAATACATATTTTAACTAAGCAACCACCAACTAAGCACCCACCACATTAAAAAAAAAATTAATAAGAGGAAAGTTAACTATATTTTAACATTAAATTAAAATTGTCAAAGATCACTTACCATGCTCTTAGATCCTTGGTAAAGCTACGCTGACTCAAATTCGCCTATATGTAGAATAAACAGGTGACAATATAAATATATATTTTGTAATATTGTGATCAATCATTTATATGTATTTCTTTGTTTGCTATTATTAAAGATATTAGCATTTATATACCATAGATATCTTGTTAAAGAATAAATAAAAAAAGCAAAAGCTGGCAGGTATCAAATAAATTAATTTAATTAATTGGTATAACGCTAAAAAGCTTGAAAAAATATTGTAGTCATGCTACCATGAGCAACTAGCCTTAATTAGAAAAAATATTACAAAGTAGCACGACTACACTAATAATTATCCGTCAATATTTATTTTACTAATAAACACAAATTAGCAGTAGAAATTATTGTGGTGCGCTACATTCACAGATAATAACGCACATTAATCTTACTTCAACCTAACGATGTTACTAAATTGTATTTCGTCTCAACAATGTTAATTTGATGTTTGTCTTCATTAGGCAATAAGTTTCATACTTATTATTTGACCAAGCCTTACGAATCTAAATGATGACAAATGTAAACATCGTAAATCATTTAATATTAAATGTTTTTTCCTGTGCAATTATAGTGCTCATTACTATTTTTAATATTAAAATATAAAAAATGTTTTTTAAAGTAACGATGTTGTGTATTAGTAGTTATTATATCGATGGTAGTAGCAGTTTTATGAATTAAAGCTTATAATAAGCAATAAAAATGATTTATATGCAGCCTTCTAATTAGTGATTATATTATGTAGTAGTGTAGTAGTATGTACATATGCTGGTAGATTCTACCGCATATGCATAGTTATGACTTGTATACAAACAATTTTATTAATTCCACCTGACATTCGTTGTATGCGTTATTTTATTTTTCATATCAAAGTTTCATTGGAATCGCGGAGCAAGTAGATAGTACAAATATTTACTAACAAAGAATAATTAACGATATAAATTATTAAAGTTTTTAAACAACTGTTGTTGTTTGTTTATTTAACACTTCAAGGCATTTCTTTCAGGAATTTATAAATTATCGCTAATTACAATTATTAATCGGTCGAGCAATTGTTATGTCTTGATAATACGTATTTCTTGTTTGTAAATAAACATTTTGTTTTTTTACTTTTATATATTTTTTAAAATTTCATATACCAAGAATAAATACAACTTAAACTTATATCGATAGGTACTCATATGTACCATTATAGTCTTTTACTATTGATAACATTTAAAGATTCGGTTAAACTTAGAACAGTATTATAAATTTTTTCGGGTAGAAACTTTCTAGTGAAAAACTTGCATTTAATTTGAAAGAAATGGTACGTTCATGTATGTACACGTTTATGAAAACTATGAAAAATACGATATGCTTAAATATTTTGTACAATGTGACGAGAATCCCCAAGAAGCTTCGAAGTTATACTCCATTAGGTAAAGCATTGAAAACGCTAGAATTAGCGTAATTTCTGATTCTCATATTTAAGGATCGTTTTTGTTTATATTAGATATCCTGAAAGAAGGCAGCCTTTTCTAGACATTTTCGCTGGTTTGAAAAAAAATCTAGTTCAACATGGTTGTTTTATACAGCCGCGTCCCAAAACATATATCAAACAAGGCAAGGAAAATAAAGCAATAGATGTGTTATCTTACGCAGAAGCCACAAATTCGACTTCTTGTAGAAAAATTGAAGAATACGTTGGTGTAACGAAATCTGACGTGTAAAGAATTTTAAGAAACTTTAAATATCATCCATATAAATTTAAAGTAGTTCAACATTTGCACCCCGAAGATGCCGAGCGCCGAGTAATGTTCTGTCAATGGTATCTGCAACAAACCCGAACCAATATGAATCTTTTGGAAGGTTCGTCATCTGGGCTGACGAATGTTATTTTTCAAGTGCTGCAATTTTTAATCGTCGCAATACCGGGCACTGGTCAGTAGAAAATCATCACTTGATATTTGAAAGGGCACAACAAGGACACTTCGGTGTTGGTGTATCATGTTTTGTTTTGGGTGGACGCATAGTGTATAGAATCTATGAAGGGGCTCACAACGTAGGTATCTAGAGATTCTTGAGGAAGTTATACCAGAATTGCTGGAAAATGTTCCATTGGCCCATTACAATTCAATTTATCTCCAACAAGACGGAGCCTCCAGCCACAATGCTGGCTTATTAAGGCAATTTCTTGAAAATAACTTTCTTCAAAGATGAATAGGTACGAACGGACCTGTGAGATTGCCTCCACGATCTCCCGATCTTTCCATATTAGATTTCTTTTTGGGGGGTTTCATGAAAAATGAAGTGTATAAGGTACGCCATAATTCCGTAGCGGAACTTCGTGAGGCAATTGCTTTGGCCTATCAAGCTCTACATGGAAAGTCCATCACTATTTTAAATGCAATTAAAAGAATGCCTAAAATATGCCAGAACTGCATTCGTCAAAACGGAGGTCATTTCCAACACCTATTTTAAACTCTCGTCTTTGTAGTTTACGAATTGTTTATACTTGTTATTGTTAGCTATTAGAGTTACAAATAGAGCAATATAAAAATATCAAATTCTTAACTTGTTTGTGTAAATAAATATATACAACTATATATTTTTGACATTCCCAAATTATGCTTAATCGAAATAAAAAATAATGTACAGGGTGTTCCATTTATATAATCATAAGTATGGTCGATATCTTCAAAATTATTACACATTGAAGAAGACTAACTACGCCACTGGATTCTTCGTAAAAACTGGATGATATTCCATTTTTACTTTTCACTAACTTCCATAGCAACTGAGATACGAAAGATGTTTGTGAATTGAAAATTTTCAATTTCACCCTATATCTCAAAAACTACGGGAGATAGCAAAATTCTGTTTGCGGCATCTTTCGTTTCACAAAAAGTACTATCACGAAAACCGCAACTCTCTATCGTTATTAATAACTGAGATACTCTGGCAAAGTGCCCAAAATGGGACACTCTGTACATACGTCTTGTCTTAAAAATTGACACCATTAACTCCATGTCTGCAATTATCAAAATTGCCTTCTTATTTCTCATAAATATATCGCATTTATTGTAAAAATGATGGTTTAAGTGAATAGTTATTTACGAACCAAGTGCGTGAAATCATATTTCGCGAATGAGTGACCAGTTTATGGACACGAATTCGCGAAATGTTTCACGCACGAAGTTTGTACAATATTTTTGTACGAGACCTATAATAATAATACATATTGTTAAATACGTTATCGTTTATGACACACTACTGATCTCTTGATATTAATTTTTTTAAAAATGAGTTGGCAGTATTGATTATTTGAAGTGACATTTAATTTAAAATTATCAAATTCAAAATGGTAATTTATATAATATTTGTTGCTGTTCTGACATTGAATTACATACCTTCCAAATATAACAATTTCTATTTCATTTCCTTTTATTTTCATAGAAAAACAACGAACTGGATAGCATATTATTAAGGTTAGGGATTTATTATTTTAAAATGTCACTAAATTAATCAAGTTCCAGGAAGTACCAACTTTACTTTTACGCACTCGTGTTTAAAGTGACTTTTTACGCATGCAAATCGAATCGTGAAATGACAGGTTTTGATAAGCGAGTACAAAAGTTATATTATGCATGAATCTTTTAAAATGTTAAGTTATGTCCACCAACTTCGGAAGTTTCAATATACTGTTGGACAGAATTTAGGACCACATCCTGTATACTTCTAGCTTATATAAACATAATCTTTGGTGTGCAATAGTTGTAATAGCTGTAGTTGGGTTATAGATGCCTTAACAAGAGGACGCTACTATCTAAGCAAAGAGGTGAGAGTGGCGTGTTGTCACTATCGGCAGATATTACCGTATCTTATGTTATGTATGCAATGGAAAATCAACCGCGCTATTTAAGCAAGTTCGAGAGAAGCCAAGTTGTTGGAATGCATTTGTCCTCCCGAAATATCACGTGTTGATAAGACAAATAAGTGATAGTTGAGCTTGCTCTCCTAATCTCACTCTGCGCGAAGATGTTTGGAACATTATTCTATTCCCGCCGACGAATGTTGAACAGGTACAGAGAGGGGTTAAAGCAGAATAGTTGGCCATCCGTTCACGTACCATACAGTGTTTGTAGGAATCATGATATATTCTGTTGCTATGATACAGGCGGCTCCAGCACGATATCTCCGCTATGAAGTAGTAGTGCCATTGACATATACATATATCGCTTTCCTAGTAACGATATAAGCCCTGCAGGTTTGGCATTAAATAATATCGAAGCCTTACACGGTCCGAGTCTCTATTATGAAAGCTTCCGGGTTTTGACTCCATCATACTAAAGTAAATATATATTAACCAAATGCAAAAATAAAATAAAAGTACAAAATTTGTACAAAACTTACTCAAACTCGACGTTTCGTCACTAATGCAAGTAGATTGTTCGGGGGTAAAAACTGGGTGAGGAACGTCAGAAAGACACGGAAACTCAATGTGCAAACCACGCTAGAGGCGAAAACAGTCTCACCTTCTTGTCAGAAGGTTTTTGCCTCTGGCGGTTAAAACCCCGAAGGCCTCGTAACAGGTTTAGTATTACTTCAATATCAGTTTTCATTAGGGTACGGCCACATGTTTGGATTATACAAGGTGTGTCTGTGAATTATACTTAACAATGTACTACTTACGCAATATTGTTATAAAGGGAAGAAAATAAAACTGTTTTAAATCCTGCTTTAAATTCCATAAAAAATAATTCAATTGACTGTTAAAAGCTAACGAATGGAGTGTGAGCAAAAAGTTTTGACATGCGAAATACATTGTTCGACCTAATTCACGAGCAGCACACTGGTTGTACTTTTAAATTCTGTCCAACAGTGTGTCTATCTTAAAAAATAATAAAATGAGTAGCATTTAAAGAATTTAATGAAATATCTGGAATAAATTAAACCATTTCTTTACCCAGGAAAAAAATCCTTTATGGGCGCTGTGTGCGTGTCCAGCAACAAGAAATGTGCTGTTTACCCACTAAAAACCTCCTGCTGACTCAACGGCCTCATAGCAGCGCACCTGGAACTATCAGGACGACGTCATATCATGTGCGTCCTGCGGGCTATCTGCCTTGCATTTCTATTTCCTGTCTCGCTCTCTCGTCAGATCCTTTGCGTCACATAATGTCAGCGATATATCAGGGATGTACTTCCAGTTTACAGTGGTCTCTACCATTCTTGGTACAATGGTGTCCGGCGTTAGTATATGTCCCACTTTTATATGGGTGGCTAGTCTGTCCTCGTCCCACCTCGGTACTCAAAGATAGTGTGTTCAGCTGTGTCCTCCATGCCTCAGTAAGTAAATACATGCGTCGGTGTTATCTTTATTTATTCGTTTGGTGAAAGATCTGTATACGCCATGCACCGTTAGGGCCTGTGTAAGATAATAATCCAATCGCCTGTGCTCACAATTTATCCATGCCTTCAGATCTCCTATCAGCCTTTTTGCCCATTGTGCTTTGATGCGGTTGTTGGTCCATCTTGCCTGCCAACTTTACAGCGTAGTGATTCTTGCTTGCAATTTTATCTATTGCAACTCGCCGTTTCTATTCCCATGTAGATACTCTCTTTCTCGGATCAAGAGATCTATGGGCACTGATCCTGTGGTTACCTGAAGCGCCCCCGCTGATATAGTTTTGTACGCTGACGCTACGCGCAGTAATTGAAGACAAAAAACGAATTATTATTAAATGTTAATACTAAGTGCGATTAGGCTACTATTTGGGTGGTTATAAAATAAGTTTGCAATTAGGTATTCACGAATTAAAGTAAGGTAGTAACGATCTTAACCCTCAATATACCAATACTTTTGTAACCTGCCAATTACCGGTCGGGCCTAATAAGCCCGTAGTTAGTTTCTTAATTGTGTCTGGTTTAGCATTTGTCATTGATTGAATCGAATGAAGGATTACTGGATAAGTACCTATATATTATCAATGAAACTTAAAATTTTATTATTAAATAAAACCGTAGGTAAGTTATTCATAAGATATTAGCTATTGCATTGATATAATAGTATAGTATGGCTAAGTTACTCATTTTCTTACTGTAGCATTTCAAACACATTACAACAGAGTGATCTTTACATGTGTTCTTTTCACAGTCAATGCAAATAATTTTATTCTTTCCGTCTAGTGATGGCGGACACATACAGCACCGTCTTCTTTTCACTGTAGGTTCAGTCATATTTTTTATGGCCGCGTAGTCTTCGGCGTAGTTGTCATCGACAATTTTGGCTAGCGCTTTACCTAAATCTACAATAAATTGACGACATTGCATGTTATTGGATAGACAGCTTTCCACAATATAAAAGAATTTAAAATGCTCACGTCGATCATATTATAAAAAAATAACCAGTGCCCACCTTCTTGTCATCCTTTTTACGATATAACATCTTGTCATCTGGTCCATTGTATCTATTCCAGCGTTGGTTCCATTATATGACAATATTATTTCAGGTTTTAGCTTTTTATTGGTTTCATCGTTTTCTCGTTCATGCTGCATTGTACTCAACAGTGGAACTACCTTTCCCCTTTTGGGACAATACGACATAATAGTTGCGTTGTGTCTAAATCCGTAAATACTTGAATATACTTTTCGACCAGGACTTGCACAGAATCCACTTGGTAACTCTGGTTTGTTGCGCCGAATAGTACCAACTAGCGTTAAGTTTTTTGATAATCGGTATTCCGTCAATGAGTAACTAGTGAAAAAGTTATCACATGTAGTATTCTTTCCACTGCCTTCTACAAGACTTTTTACTATTTGTTCACCTTGTTTCACAGTTCTTTCTTCTCCGACTTCTTTCCCTTTGTAAAAATTTATTTTTCCAAACATAAGAAGTTGCACTTTCACAAATTGCCCAAAATTTTATGCCATAACGTCCTGGCTTTGAAGGAATATATTGTCGAAATTGATAACGTCCTCGGAAAGTCACTAATTGCTCATCTATCGTCATCCACCATCCTAGATTGTATGGTTCCCTCAAATATAAATTCCAGATATAAAAATACTCCTGAATTGGTTGCAGTTTGTTATTTCTTTGTATAGCTCTTCGTCCTGCAGCATCGTCAAATCGTAAACAACGTAATAAATCTTGGAATCGATTTCTACTCATTGCTTGATTAAAAATTGCACGATTGTCTTTTTTACAACACATCTGTATTACTGGTTCATTTCGGGACTTGAATACGCCGATGAGGATCAGGACCCCAATAAACACTTTCAATTCTTCGATTTCAAGGTTTTGCCATTTATCTTTCGAAACTGTGGCTCCGCTTCATTTGTCCACTTGCAAATGATATCTAATAATGGTTTACGAAAATATAATAAAAAGGATGCCTTAATTGAATCTCACATTCCCTTGGCAAAACGTGTAGGTCCAGGAGTTGACTTGACTATATTTTAGCTGCTGCTCTTTCTCCAGGTAGTTGCACTGGCTCCGAAGACCATTCTTAATTACTTTTAGATGTATAAATACATAATGACGAACTGCCTGTAACTGTTAAGTACTGCAGATGCAGTTTTGTTGTCAGAAGAACGCTCTGATGTTTGGGACATCTCTTCTTCGACATAATCTGATTCGTTATCATCTGTGGGTAGGGTATTTTCATCAAGTAATTCCCCATCATCTTCTCTTATCTGTTCTACTATTTCTTCTAATTCACGCCGACTAAGCAGTCTTGTATATCAGTACGACATTATGTAGGAATTAGTAACCTTTCGCACACAAAATCTGTTGCAAACTGATGTGTGTGCAAGTAGACGCCGTATTTATAACATAGGTATGTCGAACATGTCACGACTTGCATGGACCTGCGCAATATCATAGAATTACCAGAGCAGTAGCCAACAAGTTAGAACAAGCAGGAACTTGTAAATGCAAGCCCGGGTGTTACTTGATGCTAGATTTTTAAATAAGTCTAAATTCCAAATTCTTTTGCAATAATAAAGAACTGAGTCAAGCATCACCTAATCACAAACACAGTCACAAGACCGTTTCAAAAAATATTAATTTTCAGCGAAGATATCTTTAATTAAAAAACATAAATGGGCTTGTGAGGCCACCGCAGTATACGCAGGGTTAATTAAGTTGGAATTGTGAATTGGAACATCAACCCGTTGAAACTGGATTCAATAATTTAGATTGATAATAAATCGTCAATTATAGCGTACATATTTACAATACATTTAAGTATCTTTGATCGTTAATTTCTTGTTAAAATTATCGGAGCAGTAAGTCTTAAACCTAAGCTGGCGCATCAAACATTAAATCTTGGTTAAAGTTTAAAAGGATAAGAATGTCCAGTTGCAACTTTTCATGGCATCGTTTATTTCTAGCACTGTTTTTATCTGTTTTATTTTAAATAGACTCTTATTATTGTTCTTGTATTGCTTGGTATATCTTATCTTATCAATCTTTGCACTGCTCCCATTTTTTGCTCTTCTGATATTATCTTTTTGCAGTTTTGCCCTGCTTTGTCTCGCGTAATATCCACTTCTCCAATATAAAAATAACGAGCTGGCTTATACTGGATTGTGTCTGGTGACAAAGCAATATAACCGCGAAAAACTACAAAACATGGTCGATGGCAAAATGGAGTAGATTAAAAAAAATTAAATTATTGCCAATAATTGGCAAGTGAAAAGTTCTTATATTTATAGACATATTAAAAAACAAAAGCTCATCTGCCCAGAAATTTAGTTTAGGTTTCAGATCATGGAAAAGCAAGCCAGCTTCATTTTGGGGACATTGATATGGGGTTAATACAACACTGATTTATTTCAAATAATTCAATGCAAGCACACACTCTGTTCGAATCAATTTTTTTGCCGCTTTAAGTTGATATGTATTACAATTAATAATCCATCTGAAAGTAATATTATAGCGTAGCATTGTTAAAATTGTAATTTAATACGAATAATGACCGGTAGAAATTGCAGTAAGTAAGGGTTATAGTTTCTAATTTTATTCTGTTCGGTTATTTCGGTCTTGCATAAAGTTTCCGTTAACTTTGGTGGAATGAAAGAAATCCGTATTCCCAAACACTGTTTAGAAAAAAACACACCTATTTTACTTGCAAAATATACAGTTGGGCGGTAATTGTATATCCTAATAGATAGTTTAAGATAATGTTTTGTGTCAATACGGTCGCAAACAGGACCGAACAATGAACGAAATACAAAGTATTAAGTTGCAATTTACCGATCGAGGCGATAACATTATGTATTGGAAACATTGTAGGACTGATGGAGGTCTGATGGTTTGTAGCGCATATGCATAGATCGCATGCATAGAAGAGACCCTATTTGTACACAACACGTACACAACATGTACACACACATATTGTATACTTTCTTATACATATTCAATTACAGCGTTTACGTTTTCCGTTTTGTCCACGTCTTGAATAGCAGCTTTTTTGATTCCCGTAGCGTGTGATTGGTACCTTTGTTGTTCGGCATTGGCTGGTAAAGTCGAGGATTTGCCGTATTCGGTGTTAAATGATGTGAAAACCACTTCGCTAATTATGTTTGATGGCTCGATGGGAATGTCTTGGATTGCACAACGGTAAATTTTTGTATTTGTTGAACCTCTTTTAGAAAAGTTCGCTGGTATAATATGGGCAATATTCTATAATCAATCTAACACCGGCACCGAATAGAATTAAATGTATTTCATAAGTTAATCTTACATTATTACGTATATATTAACTTATGTAAGTATACATGAAACTACTCAGTAGAACAAATAATTACAGCAATACTTCCATCGAGCCTTATGACCTCCTGAAATTCTTTAGCACATTTATTACAATAACGGGTAATTGTTGTTACTGTAACAAATTAAAAATCAGAGGTAATAATTTGTTTACAAATATATGTGTAAGTATATCTATGTAATATCCAATATCTGTCATACAATCAGCTAAATTTGGATATTAGCTACAGTATATCGTTTCGAGGATTCTACAGCTTGACTCGATAAAGAAATTAAAATAAATCTTTTAGTATCAACACTAGTAAATTAGGATTTATGAGACTTATATCTCTGGAAACGTATAAAATAAAACACGAGAAACCCATTTCCACAATCTGTTATATAGAGAAAACTATATGTTTATTTTTTCATTCAAACATTCATATACCGTCCTATTTGTCACAAATTGTGAAATTAAGGATCTAATCTAGTGGGAGTGCTTTTTCACAGATGAATCCGTCCCTGATAAATTCACGCACTTCCAAACGGTGCGTATTTAGGTTCGGCGTTAGATCAAACGCCCTTTCATTTCCATTGGTCTTCTTTTTTTCGCTCGCTGCCATATACATCTAACAGTAAACACATGGCCATGTCAAAACATTCAACACTGTTGTGTTTCTCGTATGCCACCCTGCATGATAGTCGGTCAGATCAAAAGCTTAGAACGTGTATATGCGTTCGTACATGTTATATATACATTGAGGTTTCGTGTGCGGGTAATGTACAGTCAATTGCAATTAAATGTTTCCCAACTAAGACTCAATTTTATAACGCATACATCGTCATCTATGAATGGTTGTTCCTATTTTTAAGAAAGAAGATTATAAGTAAATTGTGTAAATTGTCCAATAAGATTTATAATTGTGAGAGCACTGTTAGTTAAATATATTATTGGAGGAATAAAGAGAATAGAAAGATAAGTAAGAAGATGAGGTACAGGAGAGACAGAGACAAGAAAGAAAAAGTAAAATGGACTGAAATAGTGAGAAGAAGGAACAACATAAAAAAAGACAGGAGATATAGAAAACAGGTTGAGCGAATGAAAAGACAAGACTATAAAAAGGAAATACAAGAAAGTAAACGAGGGAAAATAGAACAGAAGTAAAGAAAAGAAAAAGAAGGAGAAGAAAAAATAACAACAGTAATGAAAGAAAGAAGGGGAAAAAGCGAAACAATACAAGTGAAGAAAGAGAAAACATCTTAGAAACGACGGAATATAAGAGAAGAAGACAAAGGGAAGAAACAAGAAAATGAAAGACACAATGAAAAAAATTGAAGGAACGAGTTATACAAAGAAAAGAAAAAAAAGAAGAGTGGATAAGAGAAGAATAGATATAAAGAGAGAATAAACAAAGAGAAAAGAGGAAAAATACAAAGAGATTGAAGAATGATTTTATTATAATAATAATAATATTCCTTATTGTCCGACATGATTCCAATTATGGGACAAGTGAAAAACCAAATACACAATACAACATAAATTCGATTCAAAGCAGCAAGTGCGTAGAAAGAGAATACAAAAACAATAATGAAAGCGCTAGATAGTTTCGTTACTACAAATTGACTGTAATTCACGCATAGTACAACAATTAATGTCAACAAATTGCGAAATGCTATTAAAATTTCTACATATCATTGAAATAGGCGACTTCACCAACATACCAGTCCTGGCTAAAGGGCACTGTAAAGTAATATTCATCCTCGTATTTACATTACGTATTCTAAAACCCAACTGATTAAATAAATGGGAACAATCAATATTATTATGAAGTAATCCGTGAAAAAATTTTAAACGAAGTACTCTCCTTCTATCTGACAACGACAGCACCCCAAACATCTTCAACAGCAGTTCATGATCGAAGCCCCGCACAGGGAAAAACCATTTTCTCCCATTTATACAGTGCATCAATATGCACTGTATAAATGGGACTCCATACTAACAAATCATATTCTAATTTGGAGCGGATAAATGAATATTATAAAGATTTTAAGACTTTAGTATCAGTAAAATATTGACCGTTATGAAATATGAAACCCAGCATTTAATATGTCGCAGATGTAACATTATAGTAATGTGACTAACAAAATTGAGTTCACTATCAAAGTGAACACCCAAGTCTTTAATTGAGGTACATCTCGCAATAATGTCCACATCAAAATAGTAGGGATAGGTTATAGGGTTGTCATCACACCAGCGCCGAACACGGTCGACCTGCTCCTGTAAATGAATACAGTCCTTGACTGAATCAATTGTTAATGATATTTTTAAGTCATCTGCAAATAGCTCCTTTGAACAATCGATTACTTAACGAAATCATTTATGAAAATTAGGAACAGCACAGGACCTAAGTTGGAACCTTGTGGTACTCCGAAACGAATATAATGGGCTTCAGATTGAAAACCGCTGTATGACACAGTTTGAACACGATCGACTAAATATGAAGACAACAACAACACAAGTGCGCCACTTAATCCAAACAGCTTTAATTTATTAATTCAGATATTGTGAGTAACACGATCAAAAGCTTTAGCAATATCGGTATAAATTACATCAATTTGACCCTGACGATCCAATACATTTGCCACCCGTTGGGTAAAATAAATTAAATTATTACTAGTAGATTGCTTTTCCATGTTGTTCCGAAGCAATATAGTTCCTAGCACTGGGATAGATTCGTGAATACAGTACCATTTCATAGACTTTGGCAAAATTATTTAAAATAGATACATGTCTATAATTCGCAATCAAAGACGGATCACCACTTTTAAGAATAGGACACACCTTAGCCTCTTTCCATATCTGTGGAAAAATGGTGGTTCTAAGAGACAGATGAATTAATATCCAGAGCGGGCGACTAAACATCGCAGCAAAATCTCTTATCAAAAAACTAGGAATCAAATCGAAACCCGATGTAATTTTATTAGGTAAGTTTCTTAAGGCACTCATCACCTCTGATTCAGCTAGCTCATGCACATCAATAATATCCATATAAGTACACTCCTCATTTTATGGAAGAGACAAAAGAGAAGTATGAGATGTTCACAAAAGAGTAAGAGACAGAAAAAGTGAAGCTATAAAGAAGGAAAAACAGATTTACAAAGAGAGAATGTAAAAATGTAATAGAAAGAAGAAGTGAAGAAAGAAGAGAAGCTAAAATAAAAAAGACAATCATATGAGGAAAAGAAACCAGAAAGTAAACACGTATAACATAAGAGAGAAGGAAAATATAGAAACAGAAGATAAGAAAGACAGGAAAATAGCATCAATAGAACAGAATCTGAGAATGAAAAGAAAGAGAAACAACAAAAGATGTTAATGAACAACAAGAAACCAATATAATAACCAATAATAATAATTACATTCTGTGAAAAATAAACATTGTTACATTATGTAACAAGTGCAGAATTATAGCAACCGGAGCAAACCAAGTGCTACCAAATGCTAGTGGCTGCTAATCAGCTTCCACATGTGTGATATACCACAATTTTCTGCCTACTATTATGCTTCTAAACTTGAACTAACCCTTAATCAAGACGACTATAAAGTTAAAAATTATATAAACTGACAAATTATATAAATATGGCAACCGATTTATAGCCTGCTTATTAACCTTGCTTATATGACAGAAATATGTGTCCATAGATTGTAAATTTCCAGAAAAATTACGAGTAATAACGTTAAAAGAAGATTGAAAATAAATTGGACATGTTTGTAGCGTACAGTTGCTTTAAAATTTCATTTAAACGGAAATATTTTACTGCAATTAACTGTACACACTGGCATAAGAGAAGATCGCGTCTTCTGTTACGGTGTGGCCTGCTAGTGTGTGCGCCACTTATGCAGAAATTTTTGGGAAATCTCGATTAGGCGGAACGCGAGGTCGACAATCTACGTGTGAGGCCCGGAATACTTTATCTAACTATCTTGTGTATACTCCTTGTTAGTGACAGAATGAGTATAAGACCCTTCACGTTGCGGTTTCTTTCTTTCCGTGTAGAGTAAGATCTTGATGTATTTTATCTTCGGCGTAAATATGGCGATTTATCATCTACCCAATTTTTAAGAGGGAACACGGAAAGTGATTTAAGGTGTTCAATTTCACTTGTGAGTTTCGACCTCTTCTTCAGTGGTGAACATTTACATTCATATAAAGGATTTCTGGAGGGTGTTTATGGTATGTGTGGTTTAACTTCTTTTTTTCCTTGTTTTTATGGTTAACGGATTTTTTCGTGAACTTCCTTGTTTCTGCCAGCTACTCAGGCGTATGATAAAGAACATTCCACACACTTTTTTTCGGAGTTTTTTTTTGGGGTTGCATTAAATATATAAAACATAACTTTTGGGAAATTCTTTCAATAACACTTTTAACGTAATTGTTGATTATTGTTATTATTATTATTAAACACAATAAAGGTTCTTGTTGCAAACAGTAGTAGTATACAATTTGTATTAAATTAATAATAGGCACTTTCTGTTCCAGGGTTTAATTAATCTATATTTGACGTTTTCCAAATACTGTTATTAATCTATAGGCTTGCCCAGCATAACGGCTTTCCATTGGAATTGCAAATCTCAGTTGTTCTTGACTTTTATCATTAAATCAACGTCGAAAATTCTTGTAGTTACTATCATTGTTCATTCTGAGAATGTGGGCGAAGAATTTTAATTGTTTTCCCTGGAGATATAAATAACTCCTGGTATTGCTACATCTAAAGTTTTAGAATTTTCTTGTCTTATATGTCCAGGTCATTCATTATTTCTTTGTTTTCAGTGATTAAGATCTTTAATGTATTGAAGGTACTGTGTGTTGAGTTTTGGTTGCATCTATTGCAGGGCATATGCAGGCATTTATCTTCACGATTTAATCTAAACATACGAAGTACACCACTACAATCACTTTTTCCTAATTATTTTAAATTTTTAATTTTTTTATTTTTATGAGGTTGAGTAAAATGTACCGGGCGGCCAACTATGAATAATCAATAATATTTGGGAAAAAATATTATTGACTAAAGTGACCCCGAGAAATATCTGGAAATTATTTAAAAAAGCGTAAGATGACCGCTAGAGGGCGTAACTGATCACAAAAATTTGTAATGCTTATTTTACGCAAAATTTACCAACTTCAGGTCTATCATAAACATGAAAATCGGAATCTACTGAAAATTTTGCCTATTGTGCATCGAACAACTTTTTTGTATTTTGTCAAATAAGGGGAGGAGAGGAGGGGATACTTTGTATTGAAGGAATGCTTATAACTCCGGTTCTGTTGAACCGAATTTTGCAAACTTAGTCTTGTTGGATACAGCATTGCTCCCCCAATCTAATGCTTACAAATTTGAATCAATCTAATAAGTGACGTGTATGCTAGAGGGCGCTGTTAATTTTTTTCGGGAATTTTGTTTTTTCAAGAGAATATTAAATGGAAATATACATTTTTGACAACAAATTAAAAAAGTAGGCTAAATTACTAACAAATCAGCGAAAACCGGATATCGCTATCTTTTACCAATCAATCCGAAGGTATCTTCGGAGAGGTGTGGATGGTAAAAATTTTTTCTATAAATTTAAATAATTCTGCTTCGCGTGAACGGAAGTTAGCAAATTTGGTCTTATTAGAAAGGATTTTCATTGGCCTATGGTTCGTGATTCAAATTGTTTATTATTGTTTTGGCCATTACCGCTAGAGGGCATTAACGAAATTTAAATATGTAAATTTTATGACTTTTGAAAAGAATAGTGTGGAGAAGGTTATATTTATGCTCATATTATAAAATCATGAATTGGAAGCTTAAGATTTTAGTGAAAAGCACAACGGTATAATTCATATAAACAATGCAGAAAAACAACAGAAAAGGAAACAGCATAATAAAGTTAATATTAGTGGCGGCCTAAATCTTGAAGTTGTCTCCTATTATTTTCGATGCAAACTTTCACTCTACAAGAAGTGGATAGAACTACAGTCTCTATTTCTATCTTAGAAATACTTTGAACGATATTTCCTATTCCCACAATCAAGTTGTTATAAGCAGTACATCGCGTTGCAAAAATAAGGTATTTGTTTCGCCCCCTCAAATAAAAATTTAAACAAGTCAAATTTGGGGTACTGGGTGGCCATGGAAATAGACTGGCGTGTTACATCCACCTATCAGGGGCCAGAAAATTGCAAACATTTACGGAGAAATACACAGCACACTAGTCATATTGAAAAGCATATTGTTGCGAATTGCTAGCGACATGTCTTCTATTCTGTTCTCTTTAACGCCCTCTAACGGTGACAGAAATAAAGGCAATATTAAACAATTTCAATCACTAGCAGTAGGTTTAGGAAAATCCATGATCCACTGTTTGTTTCAAAAATCATAAAATTTACGTATTTAAATTTCTTTATCGCCCTCTAGCAGTGATGGACAAGATAAAATTAAACAGCTTCAATCACTAAACGTAAAACAATGAAAATCCTTTCTAATAAGAGCAAAGTGTGCTAAATTCCGTTGACGGAAAGCAGAATAATTTAAATTTATAGAAGAAATTTTTACCATTCACACGTTTCTGAAGATATCTTCGGTTTGGTAAAAGATAGCGATAGCCAGTTTTCGCTGATTTGTTGGCAATTTAGCCTACTTTTTTAATTTTTTGTCAAAAATGTATGTTTCCATTTAATATTTTCGAGAAAAAACAAAATTCCCGAAAAAATTTAAACAGCGCCCTCTAGCATGCACGTCACTTATTAGATTGGTTCAAACTCGTAAGAATTAGATTGGAGGACTAATGCCGTTTCCAAGACTAAGTTTGCAAAATTTGGTTCAAGAGAACTGAAGTTTTAAGCGTTCCTTCAATACAAAGTTTTCTCTCCACTCCTGCCCTTATTTGATAAAATACAAAAGAGTTGTCCGATGTAAAACATGCAAAATTTTCAGTAGATTCCGAGTTTCATATTTATGATAGACCTTAAGTTGGTAAATTTTGCGTAAAATAAGAATTAAAATTTTTGGTGATCAGTTACGCCCTCTAGCGGTCATCCTACGCTTTTCCAAATAATTTCCTGATGTTTCTCGGGGTCACTTTAGTCAGTAATATTTTTTCCCAAAGCTATACTGTGCGTTCCTGAGATATGGCCGAGCGGCATTCTGAGTTGGCCACCCGGTACATACACTACTGTGCAAAAGAAACCAGCACCTTACATAATTCATGATATTTTACTAATAATACATATTTATTCAAAGTGCGAAATATAACTTCCTGCGGAATATGAAATACATCTAATCCGAAGAATAAATATGAGTTATCGTAAGAAATTTACTCGTAAGTTCTAGGAAATTCTTAATTGCAAGGGAATGTAATATTTTATGGTCCGCCTGAGGCGATTCCCAGGAGGGATAATCCGTAGAAACTTTATTGTAGACAAAAGTATTTTAATAAAATTGATATTTTACACATTCAGTTCATAGTTTGTCATCATACGATAAGATTTGGTATATTTTAAAAATACATTTGCATTTTTGTTTGTGTAAGTCTCTGTTCCGGTTCGTTCCGTTCAATTTATTGAAAGTGTGCGGTATCTAATCGTGAAAGACATTAAAAAAGTCACAAGATGCTACGAATATCTCTTGTGAACAGACATAAAATTATTGTGTTACATGAAGAAGGTTTGAATCAAGCCCAAATTGCGAAGCGTGTTAAGTGCTCACGGCACAGCGTACAAAGTATAATTAAAAAGTTCAACGAAACTGGTGAAGTAGGCGATAAACCGAAGTCAGGACGGCCTAAAAAGCTTAGTAGAACCGACGAACGTTTTTTAAAAATGACATCCTTACGAAATCGTAAGAAAGTAAGCAGACAATTAGCACAGGACCTGGCAGAAATGACGGGCACATCGGTGCATGCTTCAACTGTGAGAAGATCGTTGAAGAGATCCGGTTTACGAGGATGTGTGGCAATAAAGAAACCTTTACTGAGAAAAGGTAATAAAGCAAAAAGATTAAAATATGCTTTAGATCATAAATCCTGGGGAGACAATGAGTGGCGTCAAGTCTTATGGACAGACGAATCTAAGTTTCAGCTGTTTGGCACCAATAGACGTCAATATGTAAGACGAAGGCCAGGAGAATCTCTTTTGGAGCCATGTCTGCAGGCTACTGTAAAACATGGGGGTGGAAACGTATTGGTTTGGGGGTGTATTTCTGCAAATGGCGTTGGCGATATCATAAAAATAGATGGTAGATTAACTGCAGAAACATACCAAAAATATTACAAGACCATGCCATCCCTTCAGGACTACGCCTTATAGGCGAAAGTTTTATATTACAACAAGACAATGATCCCAAACATGCTTCCAAATTAGTTAAAAATTACTTGGCCCAACAACAAAGTAATGGGATATTAAGAACAATGGTTTGGCCACCACAAAGCCCGGACCTTAACATAATAGAGCATGTTTGGGATTATCTAGATCAAAAGAGGTATGACAGATCACCCAACAATGTAAAGGAGCTGTGGACAGTCTTACAAGACGAATGGACCAAAATCCCCAATGAATTTATTCAGAAGCTACATGATAGTGTACAGAATAGAATCAAGGACGTCATTACATTTAAAGGTGATCACACGAAATACTAATATTCGCAGTTGTAACATTAAAGATACTCATGTATTGTTATAAATGTATAAGTAGCAATCGTACTAGATACATAATAAAATTTTTATTGTCCTTACAGGTCATTTATTTATAGTACCTTGCATTGTAGTAGAATATTTATAAGTGCTGGTTTCTTTTGCACAGTAGTGTATATGAAATTAATGTTGATAAAGGAACCAGGATATTAAAGTTTCTTAAATTAAAATGTAGCTTATTAAATTTATCTTATAAAGGCACACCGTATCACGTACAATATATACAGTTACATGTGCTGACATCAATAATTCATATTTTGTTGTTATACACATGGGTTCAACTATTATAAATAATTGAATAACAATACCGGCTATTGTGTGTTAATGTAATTAATTTTGTTGTTTTCCTTTCTATTCTTCACATACATTGAAATGTCTTTTTGATAATTTAGCATGGAAATTAATTAAAATCATGTTATTAGAAGTAAGTGTGTTAACTTAATAATGTGCATACATATTTAACTTAAGGGAAAAAGTTTTTACCCTGGCACTTTCGTTTCGCTAATATTTTTATTACACTAATATGGTTTGTTTAATTATATTTAATACAAATCTTTGTCCAAGATCCTCGTTTTTGGTTAATTTAAGACATATCCTTCAATATGATATTGTAACTTAAAATTGCATCTGATTGTGTTAAAATGCGAAAGTAAAATGTTCTTCCTTTCCTTTCCTGCTTTGATTTGCATTTTCCTTTCTTTTCATTCCGAACTGTTATTCGATTTTTTGAAATACTATATCATTTAACGAGCGCTGTATCTTTCATATAGTTTTGTAACGCAATAAAGGTACGAGGGAGCGTTTTTATATTCGCGGAATGAGCGGGTTGTAGGGGGGTGATTAGGCGCATTGGGGGCGTGGCCTGTGCAGCGACTCATAATTAGTATAAATACGAAGTTTCATTGTTATTAGACAGTTGGTCTTTGAGCTATCGTCAACCAAGTAACATAAACCAAGTAACCAACTAAGTAACAACAGCGCATAGAGCGTTCGCGTGCATTTTTGGACCTCTGTAATGAGGACAAGGATGATGTATTGAGTCGAATTGTTACTGGAGACGAAACTTGGGTTCATCATTGTGAACCTGAGTCCAAACAAGACTCCATGCAGTGGCATAAAAAGGGCACAGCACCTCTCAAGAAATTTAAAGTGTCACAATCAGCTGGGAAACTCATGGCAACGGTATTTTGGGACTCGGAAGGAATATTGTTGATTGATTATAAAGATAAAGGTATTTCTATAACCGGAGAATATTACACTTCAATATTAGAGCGACTAAAAGAAGCCATTAAAGAGAAAAGACGGGGAAAATTGACGAAAGGTGTGCTGCTTTTGCACGACCACGCGCCCGTCCACAAGAGCCGCGTTGCGTTAGCTGCCCTGCATAAGGTGGGCTTCGAAATTGTGAATCACCCACCCTACAGCCCAGACCTGGCCCCGAGTGAATATTACCGGTTTCCGAAAATGAAAAATGAGCTGCGGGGTAGAAAATTTACTGCCGATTATGAAGTCAAGGAGGCAGTTTCGGCATTAGGATTTGCTTAAGTTTATTTAATTGTATGATTAAAAGGTTAACTAGAACAAAATTTGGTCATGAACGTTTGTTCTATATTGTGCTATTTTGCAAAATAGTTGAACAAAAACAAGAAAAAGCAATTTTTAACTCAGTCTTATTATATTTTTTCAAAAGTTTAAGTATTAAAAGTTGCTCCAGTTTGCTTAAGTTTGCTCCATATTACAATTCGTTGTTTCAAAATTTCGCAATTGACACTTGAATGAGTCAAGCGATATGACAAGAAAATTAAAATGCTGCTAGATTATCCTTTCCTCCCCTAGTTTATTGGAAAATTAGACTTTATAGGTTTTCCAGATTATTTTAACTGTTCTGAACAAATTTTAGCCTCGTACCGGTTATAGTTCATGACATTGAATTGAAATACTATTCTGGATATGATAGAACGTTGTTGCTTTTTTCCTACTTCCTTGAAACTCAAGTGATTGGGAGTGATTCCTCTTTGTTCTTGATTTATTGTATATTGTTTCAAAGTTTTAATCTTCTACCATCTATCTTTCATTAAACAATAGAAAAAAAAACAAACTTTCACTCTCATTGGCTTCTCCCCCTCCATCCTTTTTGACAACAAAACTTTGGAAGTTGTTCAGGACTGTTCTTAGTTTGTTCCATATTTATCTAAAGTTTCAGTTTTCCACGCATCCTATTTTGCGGAGCAATTGAGAGAAGTGAATTCTCGTTACCCTAGTTTATTTCACAATAACAACGAAGTGTATAGGTGTTCGAACTATGTCTCTGTTGGCGGAATTATCAGCGCATCCGCCCGGTGAGCGGAAGGTTCATAGTTCGAATCCCTGACGAGACGCTTGTATTTTTAAATAAATAATAAATTAATTGATTTCATATTCTTAAAAATCTACACATTCTCAATTTTTGTCGAACATCTCGAAATATTTTAACAATAATTGGTAATCAAAACAACTACCAACGTTTGCTAAGTGACCAATTTTTCACAGAAAAGCAGCAAAGAGATTCATTATTATTTCGTGAACTATAAAACTTTATAGTCTGAACATTTGAAACAACACCAAAACAAACTGAAACAACTCCCCAAAGTTTAATTTTCAAAAAACAGTCGCCGGATTAATTTTAGGTTTTCTTAATTATTTCATGAGTAGGCAAACAAAGCGACTATGACTCACTTTGTCCTTTGACCTTGCGAAGGAATACGGATTTACTTTCATGTGTAAATTATCTCATTATCATGAAGATTGTTCTTGGAAATACAAGTTTCGATTCACGTTGCAACGTTAATTTTGTATAAGAATGTGTAACTTATATTGAACGACTTTGATCAGGTATTGAAAGCACGGTGCTGTTTAATACCTGATCAAAGCCGTTCAAAGCTGAACAAAGCCGTTCAATATCTGATTAAAGCCGTTCATTACCCGATCAAAGCCTACTTTCATGGATCATGCATAGTAGAAATCTAACATATTAGCCGGCAAAGTTTTACTACTTTGCTGATATTTTGTACTATTCAAGTTTTAGTTTCGATATTGTGGAACAATGTTTGGAACTTTTAATAGAATCCTGAATTTCAGAAAGAGTGGCGGTGCTGAAGTGAAATAGTGGCAAGTAGGGGCTAACTTTACCCAAGTGCTGCAAATCAGTGTTGTCATACATATAAAATTGGGAATAGCATAAAGTTTCCTAAATAGCGGTATCAAGTAGTATACTACTGCAACTACAACATGGTTAATTGGAATGACTTTAGAAAGTCAAATTTCAACTAAAATTAAGTTATGGAAAACTGTAATAAAGCTCTCCCACAAGGATGAGTTTAACTATATGATATCAGCAATGTTTTATATTACCGCTTTCTAAAAGCTGAATCATTATAGGTACGATTTATAGACATGTTTATATAGATAACTGTATCAAACTTCTGAAATAGGGAATGCGTAGCTGATAACGTTTCATAAAATTACAGTTATTGAAGAAAAACTTAAAAAATATCATTCTAAACTCTTAGTAATAGAAACAACGAGCAATATATTGGTACGAATACAAAAAGAATATATTAATGAGATGTAAGAAACAATATTAAATAAATCAAAATTAATAATAAGTTGTACGTGATGCAAAATGGACCAATGTCAAAAATGTGTTTCGAATTCCAAATGACCAGCTATGAATTGTATTATTGATTAATATAATGGGTTGACTAACAGTTACTACCAAAATTAGAAGATAAATATTATAAAATCAGTCTTCAGTTATTTATTATCATTACAGAAATGAAACATATTTTCTTCCATAAATATTTTCTAAGATTAGCAAACCACTCCTTGCTTGTTAAACGAATTTCGTTAAAACGAATTGTGAACAGCTAGGTATAGTGTTAGATAGTAAACATAGGAACAGAGATGCCGCTGTATAAACACATCAAGGAAGGATTATGAAGCTTCCGGTTACGAATTCAATACGATGAAAGTTAGAAATAAACCGGTCGTACCCATTTTCATGTCGTAGGTACTATACTTCACGAAACTTCAACGTAGAATCTTCCCATCCACAGTAATCTATGATTCGTTTTTATACTCTATCATCAGCTTGGTACAAAACGTAATATCGACCTCCTTTATGACAGAATATAATATAAAACGTATATATCATTTTACAAAAGAGAAATTAAGTTTTTTTTTTCGTTATTGTAATTATCTAAGAACCGTGTCTAAAGGAGCTCGGTGTAGTTTTTCGTTTGCTTTTAATTTACTAAAGAAGACATCCTTAAGATGCTATTAACCTCTTTCTTTCTTCTGTCGAATCTTATTAAAGCACAGATAAGTAACCTTAAATGTACAAATCCGGTCGTTTTCGATAGATTAGCTGCTAGCAAAAGAACGTATCGCGGTTGCCATGAATGGAGTTTTTATTTACGGTGCAATAAGTAACCGAGCCTACTAGATAAATAATCAGCCCTCTCCATTCAACACAATTACTGGTAAAGTATCGAATTTCTTACAACGGACCAACTTACTAGAAGTAATGATGGAAGGTTTCGGATATGCGGAGAATTGTGTCTGTCGATCTAGATGGCCAGATAAGGTGGTCGCCCTTATTCTTACATTGTGCTACTAGTTTTTGTTACATAAAAGAGCAACAATGTCCTTTTTTTAGACGGCTACAAATAATGACCTGAGTTTATTCTTCATATAACGTTGTTGCTTTTCGTGTTGTAGATTTTTCCACCAAGGTTTTGTTTTGTATTTTATGAGAATGTCTGCTTCTCGTGTAGGGAAAATGTCGATTAAATAAATGTTCGCTGTAGGTTTACACATATAAAAGAATGTCTGAAAATAGAAAATGGTTTTTTTTTAATGTTAAGTAAGAAACAGCTAACTTGTTACAAATATTATGAATAGTACCATTGTAGACAATGACAAGATTAATTCATCGAGTTCAATATGTTGGCCAGCTAGCCAATAACAAGTTTATACATTTATATAAGATATGATACCGCAATTTTGGAATTAAGTTTTGGTATGAATGACAAGAGAAGGGAACGAAGCTCATGTTGATAATGTCAATAGATAATGAATATAATGTGAAATTTCTGAATTACTGGCAAATGTATGTTTGTTGTCTGCCCATCTAAACTATTATAAATATAGAATATTCTGCTAGCACGATGTTTGATGGTAAATTGGACGTTTGATTTCTATTTGTGGAGCCATCTTACACCTTTCATTTGTGTAGCACTAATTACCTCGAAAGCACTATTAGTTCAAGGAGTAACAGACAATTATGGAAAACTTAGATCTTTAGCCGCTCCAATGTGAATTGATAAAATAGAAGCAGTTCTAGATTTCAAATTTATCTTGCGTCAATAATTACAGCATCTGTATCTTGATAATAATACTAAATTAAATAAAATGATTTTGGAAATAAAGCATCTTCATTGGTGAACTTTGTTTTAGGAATAATTCGCAAGATAATTTAAAATGAACTGATAAATTAGAATTTGTTCTCACTTGCTGTGTAGCAAACGTTTATAACTCTTTGCTGTTAGATCTTATTCACCTAAAAAAAAACTAACTTGACTCTAGATTTTTAAATTTTTTGTGAATTTCTATTTAGTCACCTTCTTCTCTATTTCCTCGAAATATTGATAGTTTAGTTCTTGTGAGACTTTGCTTAGCGTCCTATTGTATAATACTGTCGGTAGCTATTGCAAGTTTTCTAGCTACAATGCAACGATAGCTCTAGGAGGATAACAGTACAATTTCAGCCACAAATTCTCTATCTCTTGATAATACAGGATAGTGGAAAGACGCATGGCTTTGACGTTGGGATGAAGATAGTTTGGAAGCATTGAAAGCACAGCATTAACAAAATTTCACAACTGCAATAACATGCTCAATGTGTCATTGCGTGATGTCCAGGCATTTTGCTCTCTTTCTTTGAGATATATGTTCATTTAAACTCTCTCTTCCAAAGTAATATATTTGCGTCTGCCGTTAAGTATTTACTGTGGCGAAGAACGCTTTCCCTTCGATAATTTTCTTTAACTTTTCAGGAAATTTAGCTACTGTAATTATATCAGTACTAGCGTTCTTGCTTTGCAGCTTAAATATCACACGTTTTCCTGAACTTTGAAACGAACTAATTGCCTCCGCTCTCTAGCCTCAGTTGAATATACTTGATTTCTTTCTTATTATATCGCTAGCTCCTCCATCAGGCGCTTAATTATTCCTATATTTGAATCCATTGAAGTTAATTTTGTTGTCATTGCTAATTCACTTGATTATACAAGAACTTTCCGTTCTGGAAACGTAGAAAGAAGAAGGTTAACAAAAAAGTAGTTCCAGTTGGGATCCTAAATATGTCTTTTTAACTACAAGAACAACTTTGCTTGAATAAAACTTAAGGTAATGGAAATTTTTTGTGCCTAATTACCGCTTCCCTTATTAAGCAATAACTTTATAATCCACATATATCAAAATTCGATAGCAAATTTATAGCAGAGATGATTTACCAGCATATTTTTCTAAGACATACTGTTACTGGATTGTTCCTCCAAGAGTGTATTTATACAAAAAGTCATGGGGAGTTGATTAAAACTCTTTATTTTAAAGCGCGGTGTTAAATCTTTAGAATTTTATTGCTAGGGGTTATAGAACAATGCGATTTTTTCAGATATAGGTCAGTCAAGAGATTTTTTATTCGCAGATGGATATCGAATATATTGACTGACAACTCTACCGAGAAACCATTAAGCTGAACCCACATGGATAATTGTTAAATTACACAGGCCTATATCTTTTTACTCTTGCAAAATTGTCCTGAGTTCAGATGCTGAAGATCATGTTTCTTGAATCTTGAATGGCATCTGCTTTTTTCCATCAGCTAAGAATTTATTAAAACCCAAATTTTTACAATATTTATAAATAAATTTGTATATAGAGTATGTTTTTAAGCAAATATAAAAGAGTGAAACGTACAAATTAATAGCAGGGCTTAAATTTAACTTCAGCGTTCTTAGCCGCACTATAGCGAATTTGCTACTTTCGAAAACTTCTTTCCAGGCTTTGCCTTTTGTAAGTCACTACGTCAGTTTTTTGTAGCAATCTGTGAGAGTAGGCGAGTATCATATTAGTGTTCCAGCGTCCTTGGCATATCCTCCCCATCTTTTTCACAGCTTGGTGGAAACGCTCGCCTTACTTCGTGCTAACGGCTTCCAAATTCTCTGGAAAGTAGTTCAAGTGAAGATGAAGAAATTGCAACTTAAGATGTATGAAACACCCCAGTTCTTTCAGATTTTGTAGCATGTATTCAAAACATGAACGAACTGGAGTTTATCTTCTTTGGTCTTCAATGTGTCTTTAATATCCTCTAATGACATGTTCTAGCCTTTTTATATAGCAAAATGTAGGTCTTTTTACAAAGTTATACACGTGCTCACACAGCCTTCTAGAGATTGTAAAAGAAATAAATAAATAAAGGGAGATTACATGGAGCTTTGAAAAAAGCTCTACGTGATGAAGAGGAACGAGATGTAATTTTTCAATTCAGCAGATCAATAAAACATAAGAATATGACGAATTTATTTCTGACGACACATCAAATAACTGACCAAAAGCTTTAACCGAGTATGCTTATCTTTAATGTTTATGAAGAGGACCGCAAATTGAAAATGAAATAACTTATCTTACTAGAAAAATTGTTACTAATTTTTCGGTTTTTAGCTTTACAATGAAACCAAGTCCATTATCAATATATAACTAAGGTAAATGCCTGTTACTGCTTATCAACTAGATCAAAAACGTTAACGTATATACCGTGTGATTCTCACACATTCAGAATATAACTATAGCAATATTTTGAGTAACTGATTTTTGTGCTTTTTCCTAAACACACACCATGTTAGGAAATACTTGACAAAGTAACAGACAGTATTGCTGAGCAGTTTACATTATTAAAAAACATTACTAGAACGCTCTATATTAACGATCAAGTCAGTTTACTGCTACTCTGAGTAGAAATATAAGCACTAAAACCATAACATTAAAGTATATGATGAGGATTAAATAATTTAAAGAAAAAATGGATCGCAATTAGCTCTTATTATATAAATTATGAATGTAAATGTGTTTCCATGGCAATATTACAGCATCGTCTCACCGGAAATAATGTTGCGCTGTTAATTATATCCTAGGTTAGGTTAGGAGTGGGGTGGCATGCGGGCCTGTTTCACCGCGACCTTTACAGGTCTATTGTGATCCTATTGTGATACCTTAGAGAACGCTCTCTAGTTTCGCCTACTTAATCAGACTTATCATTTTTGAGAGCGGCTCTTTTGTGTAGCCGTTGGCTGTGGGGTTCTCTACCCCCATTACTAGAAACCTTGTCCTAGCTAGGCCGTCACAGAGGCATAAAACATGAACTGGGGCTTCTTTTTCCTCTTGATAGAATCTGCAGAGAACATTTGCTGCCAGGCCTATGTTAAACATATGCCTATTCAGTCTCCAATGACCGGTCATCAGATTTACTATCATTTTGACAGTCTTCCTGTCTTTACTCAGTAGGTCTTCAGTAAACTTAGGCCTCTGTTCCCTTAGGAACTCCTTAGCCTGTCTTTGTCCTGGTGATCTTTATCACCATTCCTTAGACTTGTTTTGTGACCATTCGTAGATGGACCTCTTAATTTGGGATTTGCTAATGCCGAAGGAAGGGGCCGGTCCTATGAAAGGCCTTGACGAACCTCGTCTGGCCAGCTTCGTTTCCCTTCACTCCCATGTGGCTGGGGACACAGGCCAAAGTTATTTTCCTTAGGGAGCCCACCTCATTTAGGGCTCTTACGTAGTCCCAAACCAGCTTTGAGTCAGCACTTGCGGAACTAATCGCTTTAAGTGCTGCTTGGCTGTCAGAGTAAATAGCGACGCTTTTTCCTGGTTCGGTCCATCTGTCTACTTCTCTGACACAGTGGTGAGTCGCAGCAACCTCAACCTGGAAAATCGTCGTCCGAGGCTGAAGCTCAATGAAAGGGCCTTGCACGGCTTCTTTCTATAAATGCCAGCTCCTACGCCGTGGTCCGTTTTAGAGCCGTCGGTATACCAGCTTGAGTTCGCTGTTACTGGGGGGCCGTATTCCCAGTCCTTCTTATCTGGTATTATAACCTGATATTTTCTATCTAGGTTAAATTTCTGAACCATGGTGTCGCTTGGCGTCCCCGTTAGGGGCGCCGCCTTGAGTTCATCCAGTAGTTTTTGATGTTCTGCACCGTGCAATTTACTTATCGGTGCCTGATTGTGCATGAGTCTGTAAGCTGCAGATCTATTAATTATATCCTAAGAGCCAATGGTAATTTACCCGGAGTACCAATCTAACAAGACATTGCTACAGACGACTCCAACACGATTCGACCCCCAGGCCATCAATATTACCCTACGTATGACCACCCACTTTTATCTCTGCTACAATCGAACTGATTAATAAAAACGATTAGTCTACTTATTGTTAGTATACTAGAATGCTGTTACTTATGGTTGAATGTATCATAACAGTACTTTCGACGTTTCAGCTATTGTGACTCTTGCTTTTGTTACATTTTGCTTAACGGATGTAATGTTTGTACATACCTGAATATTTTTTTTAATCTGAAATATTTATTTTCAAATTTTATTAATTTAATGTGGTACATGCTCTTTGGCTTACCATTTAATTATATCTACGTATATATTTATGTAATACTTGTTATACTAAGGTGCTTTTGCATGTCTGTAGAAGTACACCTTTATTGTTCGTATTGGTACTATAAAAGTTGTCAAATATGCACAACATACAGAAAACTTTCTTATTTGAAACATTTGTGACAAAAAAGGAAATACAAACACTGATGTAATAGATGCAGCAGTTCTACCTTTAACATGACCTTTCTGCGGGGTGCATACTCACCCTACACAACAGGAATCCGGGGAACAAATAAAGAAAGTCACAACAAGCATGAAGCCTACGGATTCCATGCTGATCAAGCAACGTAATTGTATAGTGAATTGGTCGTTTGGGGTTTGTTAAAGTGTGTCAGTTCAAAGCGTAGAAATGTTAGATATTCCTGGAAACAAATCTTTACATTACATTCTTCACATGTTTATATTTAAATTTTGTATACTTTATTTTAATGTTGAATACTTCGGGCTTCATTCTAATTAACTAGAAAGAAAATGTAATTTTTATATCTTATATAAATCTATTTTTTATAGATGTTCCTTTTTTACTTTAGAAATTGCAGCGCATTGAAAAGTAAGACCATAAATCGACATACAAGTATTATATTGCGTTACGGTTAAATTCGTTGCCTACTGTGACATTTACACGCTACTGGAAGCCAGAGCTGTCAACAATATGGTCATAAACCGTTCATGATCTGGGCGCAGCAAGACCATAGGAAAATTGTTTCTCGTAGTGTTCTTTTTACATAAGTATTTCAATGGTTCGTCCTTTAGTTTCCATTGAAAGAAAAGATTATGTTTCTATTATTTGTCGTCCATTTCCGTTAAAAATCGATTCTCATTATCCCAGATACAGATAAATTTGACCTTAGAAAATTCTAAAATTAGTTATCCGTATTAATAATGCAAGACAAACAGCACGTCAAGTTGTGTAATTAATATTTGCCTAAATATAGCTTAACAGAACTTGATGTAGGGCTCAAACTTTAAAATATTGATTCAAACTTTAATTTTTTTTGTTTCATCAAAGAGGCATAATTAATAGTTTTTTTTTTAAGTTTGACATAAGCTTAACTAAGAACCAGATTTTTTTCAAATCAAACGTAATTTCATTGTATTTTCAGGCTGTTGTAATGAATTGAATTCTTTTATTAAATTAATTTTGTGTTTGCCTAGAAATGTTTTACGAGTGTCTTAGTTTTTTGTTATCAACTGTTATGTAGTATGGAAACCAACTTATAATAACAACCAAATATTATTCTTTTCTTTAGTATTAGCAACAATTAACATTACAGGAGCATCGCCAATTTGCTATTATATTTTTAAAAGGAGCTTACAATAGGAAAAGATTGAGAACCACTGATATGGGGTATCTGATCATGGGAACACGGCCAACTGTTAAATTAAAATATCAATGATACTTGAAATTGATAACGTACACGGATATCTAATTTTATAGGTGCCAAATCGCTCTATTTTGAGGCACAGTTCCCGCAAAAGTTGGAAACGACTATTTAAAATTTTGTAGATATCTCAGAAACTGTAATAGATATGATGTTTGGATGTGTTTTTTTTTTGCATTTAGTGCCAAATTACTCAAAACAGAGACCATAATCATATAGTATACATATATACATACATGTACGTTGCAATAATCGTGTATCTCAACTTTTGCATTACAACGTATACAGTTATTATGAAAATGGTTTTGACGTCGATGTATGTAATTGCATGTCTTTTTTATACTTTTCATATGATGCATGTAATGCGACGACCAAGCATCAAACGTTTGTCAATGAGTCGATTGCGATATTTAGATTTAATTATTTTCATGTCGAAGCATGTAGGGTTAACCGTATAAATTGACCCAGATATTGCTGGCAATTCAAGGGCAATTTATTTCAAATATGGACAAAGACTAAAAGTGGAAGTCTGTTATTGTACGAGGGAGCGTTTTTATATTCGCGGAATGAGCGGGTTGTAGGGGGGTGATTAGGCGCATTGGGAGCGTAGCCTGTGCAGCGACTCATAATTAGTATAAATGCAAAGTTTCATTGTTATTAGACAGTTAGTCTTTGAGCTATCGTCAACCAAGTATCATAATCAGGAGTGAAAAGTGAAATATGGAAAAAATCGAATATCGTGCCGTTATAAAGTTCCTTACCAGGCAAGGAAAATCAGTCGCGACCATAATGAATAAGACGTCATTGGTTTACGGCGACTCTTGTCCAGGAAAAACCATGGTGTACAAGTGGCATAGTTTATTTAAACAAGGAAGGGAATCCCTTGAAGACGACCCAAGGCCGGGCAGGAGCATTGAGGTGACCACGCCAGCACTTATCAAAAAAGTTGAAAAAATTGTACTCGAAGATGCTCGACTAAAGAAGAAACAACTCGCAGAAATGGTTGGAGTATCCGATACAACAATTTTTAAAATCCTACACGATCATCTCGGCATATCTAAGGTCAGCGCAAGATGGGTCCCGAGAATGCTCACGCCGCCGCAAAAGCAACAGCGCGTAGAGTGTTCGCGTGCATTTTTGGACCTCTGTAATGAAGATAAGGATGGTGTATTAAGTCGAATTGTTACTGGAGACGAAACTTGGGTTCATCATTATGAACCTAAGTGCAAACAAGACTCCATGCAGTGGCATAAAAAGGGCACAGCACCTCCCAAGAAATTTAAGGTGTCACAATCAGCTGGGAAACTCATGGCAACGGTATTTTGGGACTCGGAAGAAATATTGTTGATTGATTATAAAGATAAAGGTGTTTCTATAACCGCAGAATATTACGCTTGAATATTAGAGCGACTAAAAGAAGCCATTAAAGAGAAAAGACGAAAAATTGACGAAAGGTGTGCTGCTTTTCCACGACAACGCGCCCGTCCACAAGAGCCGCGTTGCGTTAGCTGCCCTGCATAAGGTGGGCTTCGAAATTGTGAATCACCCACCCTACAGCCCAGACCTGGCCCCGAGTGATTATTACCTGTTTCCGAAAATGAAAAAAGGGCTGCGGAGTAAAAAATTTACTGCCGATGATGAAGTCAAGGAGGCAGTTTCGGCGTATTTTGCAGATAAAGAGAAATCATTTTTTTATGAGGGTATAAATAAATTAATTAAAAGATGTGAAAAATGTATCCGTCTTGCAGGTGAATATATTGAAAAAGAAAAATAATTTGGTTTTTTATTTCAACCCCTTATCCCCCATTCCGCGAATATAAAAACTCTCCCTCGTATATCTGAAATGATTTGCAAAACCGTGTTTGGAAGAAAATTTTATCTGAAAATTATTTTTGTAATTTTTGTATGGACTGAAAAGAATAAAATTTGGAACTTAATAACAAATATATTTCTATTATACAATATCTGATATGTACACTGTACACGGTAAATTTCGATGTTTAAATAAGGAACTTATAGGCGTAGCTAACTATGAGTTTCATATAAAAACTTATAGCTTTATGTCATAATGTAACGTCACTGCATTCTTTACAAAAAAGTGTAGAACAAAAGAACATCGAAACTATTTTTCTCCATTTTCATAAACGAAGTAATAACTATAAAGCAGAAAAGTGGAAAAGCTGAATTTTCGCAAATAATTCGAAAACAAAAGATAATTTTAGATTTTACCGTTAAGTTTCAGCCAGGAAAACTGATCGTCGATTTTTCTGCATCTCTTATACCTATCGCAATCCCCCTATAAAATGTTTCCACCCAGCGCAAAATTCATTTATTTTGGGTAAGTTTTCCTTTAATATTGATGTTTTAATAATTTTAAGGATCTTTCTCACTTTTTTAACTTCCCTCTAATATTCTTCATAATACCTCTAACAGTAGCTTCCTTCTCTATTTTGCACTAAAATCTGTAACATTATGTAGATCCATGTGTTCAGGATGTCCTTATGTCGCCAAAATGTATCGGTCCATTATGTCTTTGCGTATAGTCAATATGAACTAAAGTCTAGAGTAGCCTGAGTGGAAAATTTAAATTGTAAACAAACTTGAAAGAGGACAAATATAATTGTTACATTCTAGGGTGTCGCAACATTCACAACTGGTAAGTAATATTAAGAGAAAAACCATAAAAAGACTCTGAAGTCGTGTCAAAATTTAGATACTGAAACCGCACTCTTTACATGATTTTTATCTGGTGACACATTATACGAAAATCTAAATGACTTTATCAACGAATAATTAGAAAAAAGGATTTTGATGCAAGTTGTCCATAATTGAGAAATTTCAAAAATGTCGATATTCATCACTGTCAATGAAAGTTGCAGAAATGAAGTGCTTGGGAAGTTTCTTTCTAGCAGAACTCTTACACATTAAAACAAAATAAACTGCATTAGGTAACGGGAACGTTGTATGAACGCATTTACTTTCAGAACTTATGTCAACACCTGCAGTATTTATAAGCTAAAACTGAACTAATTGTTGGTAAAGTAAATAAAGCTACCGCATTTAAGACGAGTCCAAATCTTTTCGTTGCGTGGGTATATGCCAGAATAACAATTGGGTTGTAATGAATATTTTTCGCAGAAAATAGGGGATTCGTGTTTATTTTAATAGTTCCTAACGGTATCCCGACATAGAAGAACTAGGATACGAAGTCAATAGATCAACATATGGTTCAATAGAGGAAAATGTATTATTACAAATCTTCTTAAACTTATTTAACAGTCATTGACACATTGTCTAATCTGCAAGAAATGCAAGAATGTTAGTAGTATTGAAAGCAATCAAGGCAGTGTTTCAGAAAAAATGTGCAAGTTTATCAATATTTGCAATGACTACACCAATACTAATCACCAATGAAATCGCACAATAGTTTGTGACGAACAGATTCTGAACACGATGCAGCAATAAGAATATCGATATTACATTTTGTGACATTTTTCAGAGTTGAAATCCGGATCGACTTACCATGCGCTGTTAAGAGCAAAGTGATTAACAGGGCGGCATTATAAAAGGCGATATGATGCTGTCACACAGCCATTTGAACACAATTTACACACACAAAACTACACCGCGAGAGTTGCAGTGATAGCCAGGCAAGTAATACAGCTTACTAGTGCACTAAATAAGTGATGAATAAGAAAGGGTTTTACATAGGGACAGAGTATACCCCATAAAGAAGCCCTAAAGTATTTTCACCTGTGCATCAAATTGAATACAGAAAATAACATACTAACAAATTGCCCGCTGCGATTGCCACTAAAGTTTCATTTAAAATAGAGCAATTTAAATGAAAAGTCCTTATACGTATGTATTTGTTAACTAAAATAAACCGTTAATTCAAACATTTCATGTCGCAGTTCGTACTTATTGTTAGTTGTAAGAAATTGAATTATGTATTCACTATACAGGATAGTAGAAAACGCTGCTTAAAGTGTTAACAAAAACTTATTAGATTTGATGAAAGATCAATAAGAAAAATATTTTGTTTTTGTTCTTACAAAATTATCATTTATCTGATTTTGCAGTAATTGCTAATATGAGCAAGAAATACATCTAACATCACAATAATTAGTTACTACTGTATTGACTGTATGCTTCGAAAATTCATTGTATACAATTGAAGGAAACGAAGTATACAAAATATAAATCTGACCATGCACTCACAGTGATTGCGTAAAATAGAAGAAACGTCTCAATCTTTGCTATCTGTGAACATACACAACTACGTGTACCCAACACATCGAGCCGATTACGTCGGTTATTTGCTTTTAATTAAATTAAAATTACTACATGCTATCGTTGGCGGCGCGACCGGCTAACACTAATTAAACGTTGTAGCAACAGACTCACCCGGCTAAACCTTCAATATAACCGCTGGTTAGGTGCAAATGTATGTATATTGTACATACAGTGTCTGCCATAAGTTTTTTAACATACTGTATCATAGCCCATTAGATTCAGTTTCATCTGTGAATTTGATTATTTTGATTGTACCTTATTTGTTTAATGTTATATTTTTTGAAAATATTATGTAAGCCAAATTTATTCTATGCTAAAATAAATATATTGGAAGCATATAGAAATAAATTTTTGCACAATTAATTAACAAGTGTTTGAATTTTAATCATATTGCAGTTTTTGGTATCATCGTATGTACTGTTAAACTTCTTTCTTAAGTAACGAATCCTTTCCTATATTTTAACATTTTCAAGAAGGTTATACTACGGAAATGTAAATTTAAATTTAAGAAATTTGTTCTTAATCTAATATAAACGTTTTGAAGTTGTAGCAACATGTTTGCTTGTTGCATTCGCTTAACTAGTCATTTAACTTGTTCGATAAATACGTGTGGACATTGAAGCTTTTATAGGGAACATCACATATTCTATTCTCTATATAACTCAGGTCACAGCGTGTCTGTTTTCATGTTAACCCGGTCAGTTCTATGTATTCTCAACGATGAATGCAAGTTTACCATATAGTTGCAGATAAAAGTAAAATCTGAGGATATCCAGCGTAACCTTGAATGTAGATTCAAACCGCTGCGTCTAATCACGCAAAACGTTGATGGATGCTGTACACATAATCGTTTACAACGGCTTACTGTTTGTAAACTAATCAGTTTGACCACGTTCTATACGGGTTATTTCATGGCGAACAATAAATTCTCCTTATTTTTTCCAATTATTTCTTCTAAAATTTTCAATCTTGTCGTTTTAATTTAACTTTTGAACATAACTATTTAATTTAGATTTGAAGTCATGTTTGACTCTCACGATAAAGAGAATACCCACTCTGAATATAAGAGACTGTGCTACTGCAGTTCTTTTTTCGAATTTCTAATCCTAATCTCCGAGCCACGCATTGTTGGCCAGATCCTCTTCCTTATGAATGTTGGACGAGAGTGTTAAGTGAGATTGTGTTGCCAGCTTGAATAGTTGGGGTTTCATTGATTGATAGACTGCCTACTTACTTTCTACAGATGTAGGATGATTGCGGACGTTGTCGGTCTACAGAAGGCATTCTGGCACATCTTTCCATAGAACAAACCGTACATGTCATTTCCAATTTGCAATTTTGTATGTTTAAAAACTGTATTTAAAAATTAATCACTTACGATGTAGTAAATTCAATTACTGTTTTATTTCAAAGACATACCTAGCCAGAGCGAATTCTCCTCCAAAAGATAGTGTAAATAAATACATATTACATTATGATTATACATATTTTCTTTCTTTATTTATTTCTTCTCTCTCTCTCTCTCTCTCTCTCTCTCTCTCTCTCTTATTCTTTGTCTTTGCTGCCAACTATCTTCTCTAACAGAATCAGCTAATCAATCAGTCTGTTGCTATCTCCTATCTCTATCTCCATGTATATAAAGGAGAAAGCCGTTAGTTACTAATCTTATAACTCAAGAACGCCTGGACCGATTTCGATGAATCGCATCAATTCGGACTGGTCTCCGACCAAACAAGAAGAATACCCAAGAAAATTTCCGAAATATCCCCGAAAAAAAAATTATCAAGAAAATTTTCCCATATATGTATACATTTTGTATGGAGTAATTTTACGACGCCATCTTTATGATAGATGACGTTTATGTTTACGTTGCGTTGTGACAATTTTTTTTGACAATTTTTTGCGACAATTGTTTTGCGGAACACGGAAGGTGGTACGGCACGGGCGGTACACGGTAGGGGGAAAGGGGGTGGTAGGTACCCGTAACAATAAAACATTAAATAACTAAATCAATACTTTTCTAGGCAGAACGAAGTCTGCTTGGCCAGCTAGTTTATAGTAAATGACAAGCTGCAACCGATTTCTCAATCCCAGTCACTCTGTTATGTTATCATGATTTCGCTTACCAGAAATCATTTGTAAGCATAGTCTCGCCTCAAACTAAGACCACACTGGCACGCGATTTATAACAAACGACAAGCAGAAACTGACTTTTTCAGTGATGATTGTGCAGAGCAGTCAGTCGCAGATTAACATATACTATAAAATCACCCACGAATATTAGAATAGCCTTATAGTTCGATATGAAATTAATAGTGCAAACAAACCGTTTAGATAATTCTATATCTCATGATTATAAATTAATAACGTTGCTGATTCAACCTAAAGCTAAGGGTACTGGAAGTACATGCAGCGGACATAAAACTGTAACCGATTTCTCAGTAATGACGATATTAATGTAAGCTAGTAAGTGTACTATGTTGGATGTCTTCGCAAAGGAAATTGGGAAGGCATTCATTGCATTTTACATCTTCACAATAACGTCCAACTATATTATTTGTTGAGTGCTTCGAAGCAAATTTGTGATGGCCGCTCGACTATTTTATCTGGATATCGCTTGAAAATAAAGGTCTCCGTTATAAGAACTGTGCCAGAATAAAGTAAATTCAGATAAGAATTTCACAAAAACACACCGTGGTATAATAAACGTTTAATTAACGTATATTTATAGTATTACATATTATTAAACATACAAATATATTTTAATTTAAAGAATAAACACTAGCAATGTAAATAAGTTAAAGACACATTCTATAATGTAAGGATGCTGCCTGGCATATCGTTGCTTAATAATACAGTACAATAGTACAGTACATATCAACATACTCTGGAGATGTGTGATTTTGCAAAACATGTATACTTCGACTTTGCAACTGCTAACAGTTACGTACTTTTTATCAAATATACCACATATATTTCCAAGATGTATGTTTTGGTAATTTTTCTATTCCAAGAAAAAGAAGAAACTCTTGGGGAACTGTGTATGTAGTGATCTAACTAGGCAGTTGCTGCGTTATTAAGCTTCCGCTGTATATTTCACTTTTACAAATAGTACCTTCACCACGTGGATCCTTACTCTACCCCACTGCTAATCGTTCTGCGATGTTGAGCGGTGCACTGCGCAGTAACCAGCACTGGCGGACTCTTTGATCGGGTGTTAATAACAATCATATAAGAGGCTATGCTAATCCGCGGCGAGGCCCATTGTATGGCTTCATTTTCGCCCAGTCATGAGCTACAATGCCTCTTTCGTAGCGCGGCCACCATACGCACCCTATAATTATCGTACGGTTTTGATTTTATGCCGTAAAGAAGTGAAAAAGAATGTTGTAGGTAAGTGTATGAATACGTGGAAAGGTGAAAAGAAGGCGAAGACAATGGGCGCAACAATGGAATTGTTATTATTAAGCGTTACGCGTTTAATGTAAAATAATTGGATTTAGAACGAACAAGTTTTGTTCTCGTATTCGCCCTTTGGCATTATAAATAAAGAACAATAATAACACTAAATTTAATCTAAAATAGGTTGGTATATAAACAGCGTAAATAAAGTATTGTAAAAAAAGAAACGGTTTAAATTAAAGGAATTTATTTTAAGATTAGCTTTAAATAATATCATTACACATTCAGTTCTAATAAGGGTTTTATTACAAAACAAAACAGAAAATATAAGAAATGCTCTTTAAAGAAAGACTTACAGAAATGTGGTTACAGATAATAAACATACACTACGAACACTAAAAACAATGGTGTGTTATAAACAACCTTTAGCCTTGTCGCTTGGTAGCATAAATCAGCCTTTGTGCATAAAGAATGGTAACTGGAGGTAGCCACAATTATGATCTTCGGTTCATCTATCTGAAAGCTATTTTATAATTATATGTTGGTGTGTAGGTGGCAACTTTAAATTTACAGGCATAGTTTGTTACTCGTGATTGAAACCATCATTTATTAAATCACTGCTGAAACTGAACGAACTGTTAAGTGCAGTTCGAAAGAAAAATACTGATTCTTCTCATGTTTTTCTTTTGTTTGAATGAAAATTCAGGCTACTAAAAGTTTTAACTCAATAAGCTTAGAAGACCACTTATTGAGGAAATGTTGATTCAAGGAATTTTGTGGTATAGTGTCTGACATATAACTGTGCATTCATCATGTGAGGTTTCCAGATGAGAAGACAATAATAACAGACTCCCAATTCCAGAGAGAAACCAATATTCAACCAAAGTCAAACATTATTAAAGAAGTGTCACTTAGCAGATGACCGCGAACATTTTCCTGAGGAAACTGTCTAACAGTAGGTCTTTCAGAATTACAAAAGGGACGACTGGATAATAGAATAGGGCACTTGTTACTTGGAAAACGAGTTGTATCACCTAGATGTATGTCAGATATATAGAGGATTCAACGGGGACAACGAGTGTGCGCCTTCATACACGATTTTGGTGCACAACCCATTAGCATCAAAATGGTAGACATGTAGAAATACTTGAATTCCTATGGAGGATCGAAGGACAACATGTCATTACAGCAATAATACAACAGTCGCGGTTTCAGGACAATTCATAGAGAATACTAATCAGGATCAATCCATCCATACTTTTCTAACATGTTTGTTAGGATATAACATTTAACTTAAGCAGCAAAAATCCGGTCAGGAAGGTGACGGTCGTCTTCGCTGATGCAATTTTCAATTCTGTCTATGAAGCTCTTCCATACTCACTGTAGTGTCTCCTCGGTGATTAGTGCCACCTCTTCACAAATTGCCTCCTCCAAATCATCCAAATTACGATATTTGCATAGAAAAACATTCTCTTTCAAATGTCCCCATAAAAAAAAATCGCACACGTTGATGTAGCTAGAACGAGTAGACAAGGGCACATCTCCAAATTTGAAATCACATGACCCGGAAACAAGTTTTGCAGCCAGGTCATTATAATTCTTGCTGTGAGAGCAGTAGCTCCTTCTTGCTGGAACCATATGTCCTGTTGCAAGTTGAGTCTTTACAGTTGTGGGAGAAAAAATGTATTGATCATATGTACGTACCGATTCGCGGTCACTGTCACCGCAACTCCATCCTCTTCAAAAAAGAAGGAACCAGTAACATGTTGTCTTGAAACTCCACACCATATATAGTCACACGAGGCGAATGGAGCAGTTTCTCATGAAACTGTCTTCGCTTTTCTCCTGCTCAGTATCTGTAATTCTATTAGTGTTGACTGTTCCATTTAGGTAAAAATGAGCTTTATCGTTCATGACAATTAGAGCATCAGGCTCATTGTGGAAAAAACTTGCATTTGAATACCAAAATCCAACCTTTACGGGTAATCAGTTTCTTTTAACTCCTGTACACACATGATCTTGTAAGGGTAGAACTAGAGACCCAGTTTCAATATTTTTCGGACTGACACACGTCTCTTACCTAATGCAAGTGCATGCAGTCGAGCTTAACGACCGTGACTCCTAGAAACTATTTCTGAGAATATCTGGAGCAAATCCGATACACTATTAGTAGAAAGCTTAAAAACTTACTGTAGTTATGAGCAAAATGCTAATTTCTGAGTCGTTACCTCGATGTGAGATGCTACCTTAAAATTCAGATCCTCAAACGTTATTTAATAATAAAAACGCGCAAATAGAAGAGTCATTTGCTAGGCACATTGACAAGAATAAGTTTAATGAATCTAACTGTTAGTTTAGTTAAAACGATTCGATACGAAGTATTGCTTCGATTATCAGTTTCAAAGAAGTTGCCTGCATAAATTCAATTATTTACATAACATGCGAGTGTTAGCATTGAAATATATAATTAATTATAATCTCTTAAATGGTATCATTGCCATCAAAAGCTCTTTATACGATTTTGACTGAATAGGTCTTACATAATGTTTCGACCACATAAGCAATTAGGAAGTCGCAATGGAGAAAAGAAACGTTTCTTTTTGCATGTACATATATTACAACGATATCATAATACAAACTTCATAATCGTTTAAGTAGGTTAATTGCAACTCAAAAAGAAGAAGGCAACAAAACCTATCGCAACTCGTCAACATTTCTGAACCTGAAAGAAGGTGTTGGACAAAGAAAGGCAGGTATAAAATATTGCTAAATAATCACTGTCGAACTGATTACGAAGGAATACCATGGCTATCAGAATATACCGCCAGACGGTAACAGTTAATATATTTAAAGTAAACTGCGCTGCCATTTCAATTATGAAGGGGAGGACTGAGGCTAACAAAATAATACATCTTAGCGGTCATCGCCTTTATCACGATCAATTCTAGTCAGTACAATGTATAATTATAAGTTACCGGGCGTTTCATGCAACACCTACGTTAACTTTATAATACTTGTAAACCTGGACGAGCAGCTGTTGACTAGCGTTATTTGGTACAGTTACGATCTGTTGGTTTCGGTGAAGAAATATTTAAAAAGCATCCTAATTCAATTGCTTTCCACCAATTCCTGTGTTTCTAACGTTTAGGGTCTATTTGCACACTACGGCTATGAGATAATGAAACTTGTATCACAGTACAGATTATAATATTGTATGAAGGATATCTTCTACTATAATAGTTCTTCAAACTGCATTTGAAATGTTGGGTCGAAGACAAAGCAAAGCATTTCTAGAATTACACTTTATGTAGGTCAATAAAACAACGATTAACTACAAATCAGTATATTCTAGAACACGTAAAATTGACAACAAAATTGTACAAAATAATTGCTATGTTATTAGTTTAGATGTACTATCTTTCTTTAGTAATATTCCGATTGATTTAGTATTATTTAGTAGCATAGAAAAGAAACGGAATTTTTAACAATAAATTAAGTCATTAAACACTTTATCCTTGAGCAAAATTCATTAACCATATTAAATTGTCATGCAGAAAGTTATTACCGGCATGTAAATTACTGCATTTGCTACATAGCAAACAATAAAACAGCACATGTTTTAGTGACTTGTAATTGCTACTATGATTAAAATTTATATTAAGAAAACCAAATTCTATAAAACTGTTAAATGTTAAATAAAGTTAAATCAATATTAGGTTTTGATTAGATTTAGATTTAACTGAAAATGATATTGCACTGCGACCTATTGATCCTATTGATTTGCCCACTCTCAAAGCTCCCCATTCAGTCTAAAAGCTTTAATAAATTTCAATAGCTGTGATGGATTTAGAGAAGGAATTTTTTCTTCGTCTATGATGTCTTTGCCGAGATGGTTAGCCCAGGTTTCCGTGATAGCGATGCAATTAAATGTCAGGTGTTTAGGATTTTCATTCTTCGTCCCTCAGTACCCGCAGTATCTTTGTCATGTGTTCTCTAAGGTGACACTGTCCTGCAAGAAAACTTGTAGGGATACGTAGTCTGTTTCTACTTAGTTCTAGAAAGGTCTTGGCTCTATGCCTATTGTAGTTTCCTAAGAATATTTTGGAATGTCTTAAACTGGGGAGATTCTTCCAGAGAGATTCTCTGAGCTTTCCCTCTCTATCTTTGAGCTCTTTTTTGTAGGTGCTCGTTCTTATACCGCAAAACGGCTTCGGCTCCACAAACGAAGTTGAGGTGGCCTTCCATGCTAACAGGTTAGCTTCTTCGTTTCCACTTATTCCGGTGTGACCTGACACCTAGTATAATGCAACTCTGTTTTCTTTGCCTAGGTTGTTTAATCTGCCAAAGTACTCCCAGACAAATTTCGATTTGTTGATGTTAGAACTGGCTTCTATCGGAGAAAATTGCAATTACTTTGGTTTCGATAGTTCCTAGACGCTAGAATATATTTCCATTAGCTCCGAGTATTTGCTTCCTGACCCTAATACTCCTGCACCTGTTCCTGTCGGTTTTAGAGCCATCCACATACCATTTGCCTTTAGGGAGTAGGACGAGGATTCTCCTTTCCATTCTCTCTATACTTCGCTTCATAAGAAAGTTCTTGTCGAAGCTACATTTCCTAACCATTTCATTGTTCGGTGGACTTAGAAATGGGAAAAGTCCCACTCCAGATGGCCAAGCTCTCTGGTATGGAGTCCCACCCCCTCCAGTGTGTGCATTACCGCAAGTGCCCACCTCTACCACTACCTCTAGTGCCGCGGTTGGGCATGTTCTTATGGGTCCGATGATGCATACGCATGTTAACCATTACAGCTCGTCAAGGTCATTCCTGGTTTGACTTGTGTGACCTTCTAAAAAAATATATTCTAATGCAATTTAATTCCCGCCTAAATTTTATTAAATTAGTCTCTTGACTGGACTGAATATTTCGTGGTACCTGTATGCTGTCTATAAGTTTCTTCGACAGGAATTATTTCCCACTTTTCTACAAATTATTATTTTAATTTTTCGTTTCATTTACACTTTCTTCTTTAATATTGTCCAGACATTTTTTATTGGCGACAAGTCCAAGGACAGAACGGGCTACAGAAACAGAAAAACGTCATTATTGACAACTCACTCCATTGTCTATTTTGCGTTCGCTTCTAATTTCTATATCTAATATATAATTTAGAATTTCAGAGCCAACTAAAACACACTTAGTACCTACGTTTCCTTTTATGCAGTGGAGACGTATACCATACCGCAATTAGAAAACGAAGAAATCGCCAAAAGAAAACCATTTTCTACAGAGTTTACATGTTTTCTACAGTCTCTTTTGCTCCAACGTATCGAAAGTTTACACACACTTAACCTCATTTATTTTATTCTGGTTTGTTAGCTCTTTTCACGTTCGATATAACTGTTATGATAAAGACCTAATAGCATCCGGTCGCTTTTGACTAACTGACTGTTTCTGTTCCATCAATCCCGAAATTGTTCAATATTTAAACACAATAGCAATAAAAAATCTTTGATTGAGTTTTACAATTCTGTCTTAGCATAAAGTAGCAAGTAATAAATATTTTATAATATAGATACATGTAACTCTTTCAGAATGATCTCTGTTTTATTTCGATCGTACAGATTCGTATATTGTAACTCCTAAAGAAATCCAACATCGGGAATGTTGTTTTTTCTGCTCACACATAAGCTCCTATTTATGTAACATCTGTGTTATTATAATCGCTAATAGAAGAATAACAACAAGTCAAGGGTCCGCCCGTATCTCGCTTACACTCATACACTTACGGGCTTCCTGCGTGTATACGCAACTCACGTACACACTCACACTTTACGTAGCCGTGCATCGGCGTGTTTGTCGGAAATTTTAAAGAATTTTGACCTTTTGTTGACCAACTTCGTCGCTGAATAGGTGTCGGATCTTTACAAATATTTTGTTCAACATAATATCCCAAACTAAACTTCTATTATTAATGACAGCGCGGTATTTTCTTCTCTCATCTCGTTCAAAGTCATAGGTAGTCAACCGACGTTAGCCTCTTAAATATTTCAAGTCAGTGTGCGGTGATGACAGTTTGAGCTTTCTGGTGGACTTGTAGGAATTCGTACATGAGATTGATTCGACGAAAGCGATGTTAATACATCGTTGTATGGAATTTTTCAAAATAATTACAAACAGCAAAAACTAGAGATTATACTGACAAAATAGTAAATTAGATGGGTACATTGGCATTATTATAGATATGTAAATAAAGACTACATACTCAAAATCCATTTATTGTTTTCGAAGAATCTATATGATATTCAGTAGTTGTGACTAATAATGCAGAAACATCTTTTTTATTTATCGTAATTAGGATGAAACCGGTACTTAACCAACCCGATTTCAGTGACTTAAAAGCCAATACATCTGTTGTCTGTAAAATTCGTATGGTATTTGCATATAAACAACATGCATTTCATGCCGCCAATGAAAAAGTTAGCTTTTTTTCCGATTAAACACTTACTGATAACGCTACCAATCTATTCATAAAGGAATTTCGATTTTATCCAACTGTTATCAGAGCATCCTATTTCCCAAAAACTTGGCATAGACTCCACTGTTTCATTAATCAATCTCTTATAGATCTGGATGACGAGACTACCATATGTCCATACATTTGCGGCAAATAAGAACATAACTGTTAACAGAAATGTTGCAACACTACAATCAACTTCACATGGGTACTTGCATCCTTTTGGAAAGAGTTCGCAGGTTTTGAAGAAATCGGTCTTGTCTCGATTGTAAAAACTTTCGGCATCTGGCAAAAGTTTAAAATCATCTCTTATAATTCAAGGTGTTGAAACAACTTTTTTGATATCGGATTCACTCATATTATTGCTCGACACTTCACTATTATGCAAGGTAATCTATAGATGTCGCTTGGAGAACGATTTCAACTAGCATCCTATACCAACTCTATTGCTTATGTATAGAGTTCTTCGTTTATGAGTTTTAATCAGTTCTTGTAAGTAATACGTATTCAAACTTTTTCATTGCATTACTTACCCTAGTTTAGCTTAAAAAAACGGGCAGCAAAAAGATTATCAAAGAAACAAACACGTTCACTTATTATCAGATTTTCCAATACAAGATAATCAAACTCGGAGATTGGAAATTTACTATAATCATCACGATATAGGAAATATAGTTAGAACATGCAAAATTACCAAAACAACTGCCGTATAGTTACATTACGTAGAAATAGTTAAATTACAAAAGTTCATGAATTGAAGAAATAACAACCTGGTAAACTCATTTTCGGATAGCATACTTTTGACTTGTATTGGAAAAATATCGAACGATTTAAAGCCAGTAGAAGCAGGATTTACTACTCAACATGAAAATGATTGTTAGTTCGGTGTGATTGCTAACTAAACATAACTTTCATTTCTTCTTACAAAATATACTATTTTCGCTTGACAATATTGTTTTAGGCAATTTTTAATGCCATTTTAAAAGAAAAACGACAAAAAGAGTAGGTCATACTTCCAAAGTTACAAAATGAACGGAAGACAACAACCTATTAGCTATAGAATAGATCTCTAGTAGTCCTCATTCCACTCTAATTGAAAACGTCAATGGGATGGAACTAGAAATACTTCATGGGCAAGTAGCTAAAATTGAAAAAGATATCTATTCCTTGATCCGCATATTTTTTCTATAAATTTGATTTAGTTACATATCTTTAAAAAAATGAGTGGTGGTTAGATCTGACGGACGAGATTCTGATTGCGTATGAGACCTGGCTCCAATAATGTTGGTTTTCTCGATTAAACATATTCTAAAAATTCATATCTTCATAAAATTAAACGCGAGAAGTTTTTGCTTCACCTTAACAGCACTGATTAACCACTGCCAAGTTCTGTTCGTCTTTGTTGACCACCAGGTGATAAAGCTTCACATGGTCTATACTTATAAGGAAAATATTTGTTCTTTGTTTAAATGCCATGGACAGCTCCCAAACACAATTCAAGATCATACACTTTTTTAATTTTTCCTAAAACACATCACATTGTGGAACTTCTTTGTTAGTGTAGATTTAATAAATACTTTGTCATTTGATTCAACAAATTTTGAGGGTGACGGATTTCGTAGGGACAACATGGATAACTTTTTTATTTAAAGAGATAGTGAGACGGTTAAATTAGCAAACCGGTGTAGATTCAAAAGCTCACTAAGAATACATTTTCAAATTTTACTTGTCATGCTTCATTTGTTTAATATTGAAGAAAAACTAGAATCTCTTAATTTCTTTTATTTGCCGTAGCTTTCTTGTTACTTGAGATATTAAGATGCGGTTTGAAGCAATTCAAATTGTAATCTAAATACTTTCACTGACGCTTAATAAAACAAATTTCTTTTGCTCAAAATTTTAAATTGGAACCGTGCAATTTTTGTGGCTCTTTTAAAAGGAGATTTTTTTGCCTGAATACAATCGTGTATCGCATGATACGGAAGGATCAGGATAAGCTTAATTCTCGAAATTTTGACAAAATTTCCATATCATGAGATACATGATTCTATTCAGGAAAAAATCTTCTTTTAAAAGAGCCACAAAAATTGCACGGTTTCAATTTAAAATGTTGAGGTTAGGTGAGATTACTAAAAATTTGCGCAAAAAAACTTGTTTTATTAAGCGTCAATAAAAGTATTTAGATTACTATTCAAATTGCTTCAAACCGCATCTTAATACCTCAAGTAACAAAAAAGTTACGACAAATAAAAGAAATGAGAAGATTTCAGTTTTTCTTCAATATTAATACTACTTAATACTACTTTCCTAATTTGATAATAGGGTACACTGGAGTTTGAACAACCTGTCACAAGCTGTCTGAAGATGGTTTTGATCACCGAAATGAATTTTGTGAGCAAATACAATAATTATGCATAATTTTATGAAAAGAATCATTTTTCTGGTATGACAGCAAAATTGTGTTATTAAAAAACCGCTCAATAAGTCATCGTATAGTGCGGTATAGTAGACAGAACAGTTCGTTACTTCTTTAAAGAGGCTGCCACTGGTGTGATGCGGATTTAGAAGAACCAGATCTGCATCAACGTGAGTTCTTTTTTCAACAATATGGAACACCGCCACACTACGCTTTACATGTTTACGCTTATTTGGATGAAGTTTTTCCAAATCATTTGAATAGATATGAGAAGGACAATAGAGTGACCACCTAGATCGCCAAATTTAATTTCTCGGGATTATATCTTGAGGGGATGCTTAAAAAATTCAGCTTGATATTCAGTCAGGTTTCAAATGTCAAGAATACAAATGAAAAAAACATGTGAAAATGTGTTTGTGTTTGATAATTAAAGAGTTCTTTAAACACGGGCCCCTATTTTCTAGCTTACGTGTAATGTGGAGAATTATAAAATGTGATCATTCTTTCTACAATTTTCTTAATTGTTCGCAAATATTTTAGTTCTAGTTTCCCATGCCTATGCATACACAATAAGACCTAGACAAAATGTACACTTATCAAAACAGAGTAGTATACATCTCGTACGTAACACATAATTACACCCCTCTATTTTTGACGATCTGATACGTGACGGTGTACTTTGTACATATATTGTCATTTTCTCAGCATGTGCTTGTGGATAAACTGTTACACCCCACTGAGAAATTATAGACGATCGTTGTTGCCTAGCAACACACTATTGTGGAACAAAACTGAATAAAAATTAACGTATTTTTCTCTATTTTCAATACGAAATACTCCTATATTTCTTCAAGTTTAACAACATACTAAATTACTTATAGTTTACAACACGCACGAAAAATATCGGTCATCAGGCTAATTTATTGCTGGTGACCAGAAGAACGAAAAGTCGTTCCTTATTCTTTCATCTTGACTTTGCGTTTTACTTTGACCGCAGCCGCCCTAACTCCGCTTCCAAAATATTGTGGCTTCCGATATTTCCCAATACGGACTGTCATTAATCAATGCTCCCTGTTATTTTTTCTGGTATAACCGTGTTCTTATTTATTTTCGTTGGTCTTTAAAATCGGCCCTTGTATTTTCGCTTTTTCCGGAAGGCGGTCGAAGTGGCAGGGTCAAGACAAAACAAGCGGCAAAACCCCGACAAGGGATAGAAGCAGACCTGCACTGCACGGTACGGTAGCCGATGACTTTAATGTCTATGTCTATGAGAACGATACGCATTATTCATTGTGTTCTGTGTGCGTGTCCGAGGTATTGAAAGGAATTTTTGGATGATGTTTTGATGTAGGCTAAAGGCAAAAACTCCGACAAGGAAGATAATTGAGTCATCACTGAAAACGGATGGAGAGGTATTTGACTCTTGTTTTTACCGATAGGAAATATTTCGAACAGTATAATATGCAATATCTGTATAGAATAAGTAGGCAAAATTGTTAATTACAACATAACTTATTTTTTGAAATAATGATTGCTGCTACAAAATCCTAATTCTCGAAATAAATATATAGAATACTGTCATAACATATGACTTACAAGATGGTACCACCCTCGGTTTACTCTAGGAGACCAAATTAAAACAAAAGAATGCATATTGCGTGTGATAATTGGCTGTATGAATTGCTTAAAACATCATCCAAGCTTCTTATGATTCACTGAGTTTATTATATTCACCGTGAGCTTCAGCAAGGTTAATGTCAATAAAAGATTAATGTCAATTAACTCTTTGCGTGATAAACTAATGAACAAATTTATAAAGATTGGTTGCCTCCCGCAAAAAATATGCATCGTTGGTGAAACAGAAATATCAACAGCCTCAAAGAAAACATTAAAAATAATGGCTTTATAAGGGCACAAACAAGTTGGTCCAATAAACTGTGTTAAAAGAGGGTAGCTAATTACTGCGGATATGTTTTTCTTCAATGGGCATATTTTTTATATTACATTTTCCGGATTAGGTAGAATAAAACGACTGATGACAATATACCAGAAATGTCATTCACGATGTATCATCTCTTGTAGGTGAACTTGTTGGTTGGATTATTTTATCAATTTCTTCAAGAGCTTACTTTTATTGTATGACACAACTGATACAAAGCACATAACTCTTGTCGACAAGGCAAGAGATAACGCAAAGCAACCATTTTGATTTCAATAAACGGATGTTGATCAATCAAATCTCGAAATCTCTGTGGCAAGTATTTTTCTACTGCCATTGCTACAGATACATTTAATAGCTCATTGCCTAGCTGTTCCTACCAGATGCCTCAAGAAATGTTAAACATTTATTTGAGAATAAAGTTGTAATACTTGGTAACACTGATCGATTAGCAATTTTTTCTTAACCTAAATGATCTAGAAAACGTTTAAGACTATCAGCCACTGATGTTTCTTTGGTTTCGGCTGCGAACTTTTGCTTTAAAATGTCTTCCGTTTTTGAAACATTTTCATATAAACTGTACTAGGTGAGAGAGTTTTGTTCTCTTCAAACTTGTTTTGATATCATTTTAATTTGGTCACTGAAGCATCTCGAAGCAATTATGCATGCAGAAAGTCTTTGCAGTGTTCCATATTGAGGTATCTGTGCAAGTCTCTATTTTGAATATACTGTGAAGCATCCACAATACTCCCACGTACTTTCTTCTGATATTTTTAAATCAGTTCCATATTAGTTGACTTGATACATGTTCACGTATCTGAGCTGTATGTTGTATGACGAAATGCATTTTAAAATTTGCTTGTTGAGCATTGCATCTATTTACGTTGACTCTTAGATAGTCAACTGGGTTTGCGTATTGTCCAAACTATTTATTGTGATTTTATAGGTTATGATTATGTGTGAAGTTCATATTGATTGATTTTAATTCATCGCCGTTAAGTGCATTTGCTCAATTTTTCGGTGTAATTTCTTTTACATTTGCGCCTGCTATTAGAAATGCGGTGAAGCCTACAAACATGGTTGTGTAGTATTCATTTTGGAACTGTCCTATTCGTATAATAAATGTAAAACTGAGTCGAACACATTTCTGCTGTTTCTGAGTACTCAGTTTCTTATTTTACTTTAATGAATAGATATGCCATACAAGATTTTAGCAAGTTGGCATTGGTTTCGAAGTATTTGCTCCATTTTATCTACGAGTCTCCCCTGTCAGGTTTTGTAAAGGACTCAATATGAAATAGGGCAAAGTCAAATGACAAATTATGACTGGTCTCGCCATCACCCAACATAATCAATCCTCCCAAAAAGAAGAAAGAAATAGGAAAAGCCATTATAGGAAAACAGCAGCTGTAGTAGCATAATCTCCTTAGAGAGATAGATTGAAAGTAAAAGAATTACAAGATCAAAATAAAGTGAAAATGACAGAGACACTCGTAATCAAGCAATGAGAGAAGCTTTGCAAAGAAAATGAATAAATTCACTAGGTTGGAAATGTGGGTATGGCAGCTAAAGATTCCAACAATAGACTCAAATTTTCAAATTCTGAGCTTTCGCAATTTATTTATTGCTTCACCAGAGAATTAAGCTTCAAAAAGGCATGATACAATGTAAGTTATAAAAGAATATACATTATAACAAAACTTACATAAGAGTGTACATTGACGATGTAACTTCAAAACATTTTCAAATGCGTTACAACATATTGAAAAATTAGTCACATACTAAAATCAATTATTAAAAATTATTAATACACAGAGTGTTAAGAACACCTTAACACCCTGTGTTGATTGCTCACACAGTATATCTGTGCTTCTTGCATATAGTTCCATGTATTTTTCACCAACTGTCAGGTCCTAACCTCTCACACATTTTCGTGCACTCGACACTCGTACACTCTTATGTAAGTTTTGTTATAATGTATATTCTTTCATATTCTTCATTGTATCATGTAAATTACGAAAGCTTAGAATTTGAAAATTTGAGTCTATTGTTGGAATCTTTGGCGGCCACACCCACATTCTCAACCTAGTGAACTTAGCGAGTACAGCCAGTACTTCTTTTCAAAATGAATAAAGATTTGTATATTTATCGCAGCAAAGATTAAATGCAAATTACAAAATATTTCTAAGCTTTAAATTAGACTTCAGATAGTTCGTTGTTAGTGTTGAGACATAACCTGTTATAGCACTCAGTTACATCCAGTGCCTAGTTCGGTTTCACCCAGAAGTCGAGTCCACCAGTGTTTACGTTTTTAAGCGTTAGCCTTCTACCATGAAATAATTTAGATAATAATAATAATTTAGAAAGATAAACTTCCTCCGACAAGAAGGTGACCCCACTTCTAAACTTTGAAATTTTCTTCAGGCTACAGATAATGTAAAGATTATTTCGTCATACTAAACAAATATGAGTGTTCTAAAATTTCAAGATCTGCCATACTGATGGCGTTTGCATAGTTGAAAATCTCAAAAATTGACTAACCGTGTAAGAGTCATGTAAAACTATCATTTGTAAGGTAGAAATTGCAGTTACTCTCCAAATTGGGGATTAATTTCGGTATAATGATAATTCTACTCCATTGAAAAACAGAAATAAATTGTAGTAATCACAGATACAACAACTTCTAAAGTATGCGTAGGCTTATTTATTTAAGATTAACCTTGTTGTTCATGATGTTAAAAATAATATAAAGTTGAAACTTTGGAATAATACTGAACAATTCTAGAACAAGCGAGTTTCAAAATTTCGAAAAGGTGGCTTTATTCAGACGACTTTTTCTAAATTATTTTATGAACTATGCATAATAAAAGACTACAATTTTGGAACAATGTTCATAATACCTAGAAGGACCTATCGCAATTGTTAAAATTACAACTTTTGAAAAATAAGATTCTGAACTAACAAATTGCATTTTCCCGTTCGATTAGTTTTTATTATTAACTTATGAAAACTGGAATATTGTAGGGCAAACCTATACAACAACCTAAAAGATCTCTCAAACTTCACGCATAGTGTTAAGTACTGCTATTATTTGGCAGTAAGTGTATTAAATGTCCATCAATGTACAATTCGTCTCATAAGTGATGTAATGTAGACAAAAATACAAGAAAAAAACAATAGGCGCAAAGCAACAATTTCACAAGGACATATGTTTGAATGCAAGAAAAGGAATCTGAAATTTTACTAAACACACCTTTCCTTCTACTTATGTTTATCTAAAATTTAAATAGAGTTTTCTTTGTATTGTCTTGAATGAAATTTAAATCATCTATTGACTTTCTCAGTTGAAACAAAAAAAAACACCGACATCCACTGTAAACTACAGATACAGGTAGCAAGATGCACGATTAATGATCCGATCCTTACTTGCACGATTTCCTTGCACCAAAAACTAGTACCAACAAACAGGCACTCTAAAAGATGTTATAGCCGCAAACACAAATATTATCATTGTTCTTTGGCCACTATACGACTCTAATAACACACATAACACAAAGCATACTCTCTTACGACTAGTTTGAATAGAGACACAACCAGTTCATGTATATTGGGTTCCGCGTACCGCGTCAGCGTAAACTGTTCATAATTGTTTGTTTACGTTCGCGATGGTGGTAGCACTGGCGTACTGGCGGAAGCCTTTGATCTACGAGACGCACAAAAAAGCCGTTTTCAACGTCGGGGCACTGCCAATGTGCTGGCTAAGAAAGCTTTCCTATGGTTGAGCTACGCGTGTGTGCTTCGTATGTCGTTGGAATTCCATGAAATTCGAAAAGTTCTTTTGATTCTCATCTGGGCGCATACGAGTTCGTAGTATACTTAGTATAGATCATCTGTCGAACCTGAAGCTATGGTGTTTTCCTTTGTTTGTCGTTTGAGAAATCGTTAAATTATGTTGGTAATACAATATATGCTGAGATTGAATATTACGACTACATACATGCATACTTACATATACGAGGGAGCGTTTTTATATTCGCGGAATGGGGGATAAGGGGTGAAAATAAAAGAACCAAATTATTTTTCTTTTTCAATATATTCACCTGCAAGACGGATACATTTTTCACATCTTTCAATTAATTTATTTATACCCTCACAAAAAAATGATTTTTCTTTATCTGCAAAATACGCCGAAACTACCTCCTTGACTTCATCATCGGCAGTAAATTTTTTACGCCGCAGCCCTTTTTTCATTTTCGGAAACAGGTAATAATCACTCGGGGCCAGGTCTGGGCTGTAGGGTGGGTGATTCACAATTTCGAAGCCCACCTTATGCAGGGCAGCTAACGCAACGCGGCTCTTGTGGACGGGCGCGTTGTCGTGCAAAAGCAGCACACCTTTCGTCAATTTTCCCCGTCTTTTCTCTTTAATGGCTTCTTTTAGTCGCTCTAATATTGAAGCGTAATATTCTCCGGTTATAGAAACACCTTTATCTTTATAATCAATCAACAATATTTCTTCCCAGTCCCAAAATACCGTTGCCATGAGTTTCCCAGCTGATTGTGACACTTTAAATTTCTTGGGAGGTGCTGTGCCCTTTTTATGCTACTGCATGGAGTCTTGTTTGGACTCAGGTTCATAATGATGAACCCAAGTTTCGTCTCCAGTAACAATTCGACTCAATACACCATCCTTCTCTTCATTACAGAGGTCCAAAAATGCACGCGAACACTCTACGCGCTGTTGTTTTTGCGGCGGCATGAGCATTCTCGGCACCCATCTTGCGCTGACCTTAGACATGCCGAGATGATCATCTAGGATTTTAAAAATTGTTGTATCGGATACTCCAACCATTTCTGCGAGTTGTTTCTTCTTTAGTCGAGCATCTTCGAGTACAATTTTTTCAACTGGAACTTGGATAAGTGCTGGCGTGGTCACCTCAATGCTCCTGCCCGGTCTCGGGTCGTCTTCAAGGGATTCCCTTCCTTGTTTAAATAAACTATGCCACTTGTACACCATGCTGATTTTTCCTGGACAAGAGTCGCCGTAAACCAATGACATCTCATTCATTATGGTCGCGACTGATTTTCCTTGCCTGGTAAGGAACTTTATAACGGCACGATATTCGAATTTTTTCATATTTCACTTTTCACTCCTGATTATGTTACTCGGTTGACGATAGCTCAAAGACTAACTGTCTAATAACAATGAAATTTCGTATTTATACTAATTATGAGTCGCTGCACAGGCCACGCCCCCAATGCGCCTAATCACCCCTCTACAACCCGCTCATTCCGCGAATATAAAAACGCTCCCTCGTATATATATATATACATATTCTACTATAAATGTACTTGCTACAAAGATATGATGTATGTAATAACCGAATTGAATTCTTTTGCAAAATTTTTGAGATTTTGATTACGTGCAAAGTATTTTTTCGCAATGATAACTGAACTACTAATCTCAGTAGTTTTACTTCAAAAATGATAGAAACTTGGCCTATTTTGTACATAAATCAATAAAGATCCAAGCTCTCTAAATATATTGCAATTGCTACTAACAATTATTTTTGCTGAAGCCTGCAATATTCTTAATAACATTTTACCTTTTCTGATCTCTTCTAAAGGTGGTGATTTGCTGTTTGATGCTATGAGTTGTGTTCACCTTTTATAATTTTTGGGTAATAATTGAGATTTTCTGTCGTTTTGTCGTGATTCCAATTACGTTATGCTTTGTACTTGTTTTGTATTGCTTCATTGTATGTTCCACCATTAATATTTTTCGCATCAAATAAAGTGGATTATTTCCTTTGTCAATTGAATTATTGCCTATTAACATTTGGTTCGTTGGTCCTTTTTATAAATGGCTAGATAGTCAATAGCATTTATGTACACTCACACTATTGCTATAAAACTACGTGTCAACATAGTTTAATTAAGACTTCGTTAGCGAGAGCGCTAGTATAGTACTCATTTAACACTCTTTAAGTTGAATGAAGAATTTCAAGACACCACATATTGCTTGATAAAAACCTCAAAACTTTAATCAAACCAAATTTTACTAAGATGAAAATTTCGCAATAATTGATAACAAAACTTATTTCTGATATACATATATTAAGTACACATTTGACATGACGTCAAATTCTGCAACATCTTTAGGAATGGCAAACTCTCTTCTAAGAGTGCCAAAATCGAAGTTAGAAACACCGTGGATGAAACTATTGAAACCACTTGTATCTTATCTGGTAGTAAGCTCTTTTCTAAAATATTTTCGAGGTTGTTGTTTTCTTGTTTTCATGTAAAGTATCAATGTAACCATGACATACAGTATTAGATCGACCATGACGCTTTATTATTAAAAGGTCTGGTATCGTAATTACTAAAACGTGGTTGATGCGCCGTATATTCTAAAGCTTCGGAAACAACTGGATCAACTGGAAAAGAGAACTGAATGTGTTTATACTAAAGGACAACTTTATGCGATTACTATCTTGCTAAAAAAATCTTCCCTAATAAATAAGGTAAGCTGGGTGAAGATGCCTAATGCTTTTAGTTTGTCATTAAATGCAAAATTCAACTCATTTTGCAAATTCTAAAGATATATAATGTTAGTAGAATATGTTTAACGTGTGGTAGCATACATAAGTAATATATTATTAACATTTAGACAAATAAATACAATTCATGTGTAGGTACAGAAAATCATACATTTGGCATCTTGCCCCGTAAGGTACCGAAAAGATGGCTAATTTAACATTGATATAATACAGAAGCCTGTGGCGTCTGCGCTGAATACTTTAGACTATTTTAATTCCTACTGGGTAAAAAGATCAAGAAATCAATGAAAACATTTACTTTTTCAGGCAATCGTCGCAATCTTTTTTTACGAAGTACAAATTCCGTGCAACCAATTTTTACAAATAATGCAACATACTTTATAATATTCATCAGAGTTACTATCTGTGCCATCAAAACAAGGATCAGATAAATTCGCGTCACCACATGTTTCAACATTGCTGCTGTCATGGGCAATTTCTACTAGTTTGTTTAGTAGTTTGTTTTTTATTTACTAATTTTGGCTTTTCTGTTGTTGTTTTGCTTATTCAGCTTTTTCTTTGTTTTTACTTTTCTGTCTGTTTATTGAGTTGTGGCGCTACTTTCTCGCGCATTTTCGGCCTTATTTCTAGCGAGGTCAGGATTTCTGCATGTTGCTTTTTCGGATCTGGTTTACTACGACCAAGTAAAATAGTAATGGATTCGAGCTCTTTAAATGATGTTGAAGGAGCAGGAATATCTTTCATTTCTTCACCGTCATGCTCCAGTTAAGTGAGGTTCTGTAGTGAAATCATTGGCAATTCATTCGTGTCTGCTAAAGTTGTTGCTTTCTGATTTCGCTTTTTATTTCGATTTTCTGTGGCTGCATGTGAGCCTGTGAATAAAAATAGGGCATTCAAGCAAGATTCTACTTACAAATTTCGCATACTCGAAAACTTGACCGTCCATCCTCATTTGATGCAGCATGTCCAAAAGCATCGGAAAATAATAAACTGAACTGCTTTGCTCCTGTACTACTTCAGCTTACAAAACGATGTCTAACAACATAGAAAGATAATCTCATATTGCACTAAAAATTCAAGATATTTGCGTCATTGCAGTGAGAAAGGTGGCCGACTACAATAAGCAAAACAGGTATATCTCCTTCATGTGGTAAAGAAAGTTTTTATCCCATCTAAAAATATACTAAACTTGACGTACGCGGCATAGAGACATAAATATTTGCGAACTAGATTGCATATTTTATCTTCAAACTTCACCTTTCTAGAAAGAGCAGCACAACCTAACAGTAATGGAAAGAAAGGTAATGAGGACAATATTGGGACCAGTACGAGCAGACAGAAATGAAATAGCGACGTTGGAAGATAAAGATATAGTCTGCTATACAAAATCTCTAATAAAAAATAGGACATGTTTAGAGATCAAGACCCGAAAATAACAAACAAGCAATACTGGAACGGCAACTAGGAAGACCTAGAGCTAGTAGCAGAATGAAGTTAAAGAAGATTTGAAGGAGCTTGGGAAAACAAAATGGAAATCTAAAACAAAAAATAGACATTTATGGATGGAAATGGATCTTAAAAGATTCGCCAAGGAGGTGGAGAATCTCCATTGGAAGAAAATACCACATAGTCGCACGAAAATATGTAATAGAAATTGCAGACTAGATTTCGTATCAAAACAACTCTCACACACACTCTCACAAAACAGGAATGCCATATGCCTGACCTTACTATGTCCAAGAACCGTTTGACGGTTTTAGGATGCAGCTGAAATTGACAAGTTAGCAGTTACTATGACTGGAAAGCCAAAGAAGCCAAGGATCTTGAAACGCATGTACATTCATACACTCGTTTCCGATGGTATGGTGGAGTTTGTATGCAACTTCTTTCTTATAACCTACTGACCAGGGTGTTTTTCAAAAAATAAAGAAGAAAGCTCTTACAAGGCGTATTTGGAAATAAAAACACTTCATTCCGCATATTTAAGCTTCTTATGGAAGTGACTATCAAAGACTTTATAGTACTGTTGCAGGATCAGACAATATTAGAAAGAGTGAAATTGGCACCACACCCTGCGTCGCAAATTTTGATTTGTTGCAAAGCTTGCGGTATCGAAAACAGAAAGAAACCTCCAGCACGACTTGTCAGACATTCAGTTTTCATGCTGCCAATTTCACGCATAACTTGCAGCAAAAATTTTGATTCCGATGTCAAAAATTTCTACCCACTTTGCATCATCGAAAATTAAAAGAAAATCGGGAGCGACTTTATTTATTTATATAATTCAAGTTTTATAAAACCAATTGCGCCATGAAATCTCGAGAAAACTAGGATAGAATTACTGTTTAAAAAGTTCTAAATCAAAGTAAGGGACCTGCATTATCACATCGTTCTGACTGGTACAACTTGAAAAATTACAACAATTAGAATAGTGCTCACCGGATTTTTTGTAAAAAATTGCATTATCTACAAAGAGGATTTGAAAATTTTGTCAGGAATTATCGTGATATCTTCTCGTTTTTTCGTGAACGTAATTTCAAGAGCAAAGGCAAGATGCCAAAAAATTGTCAAGATTGGAATGATAATTTGTTCCGAATGTTGTGGTGCTGGGGCGCCAGAAACCGGATTTGAACACCAAAAGAATTTGCGCCGAAAGATGTGGTTCTGGCCGTAAAGTTCGCATCACAAAATAATAATCTACTTGTTCATAATTTCCCTCTCCCCGGAAAATATAGTGTGGGGGGGGAGGGGCAGGAAATTGCCTTTGGCATTGGAGCAAATAATGAGACTTAATGTTTCATTTTTTCGGCTGTGAACATGGTGTGCTCTATTTGCTGCTATCAGTTTCGCTGGTTTGCAGTATTATTAACACCTAAGTAGTTCGTTGTCGAAATTATATTTGTTTAGAAAATTAATAATGAATTCAAAAAGCTTTCTGTGCGATTCATTCGAATCAATCAATTTCCTCTCTTAATTGAGCCTTTGATGTTTTTTTTTATCAAAAGTAACACCAGTCGTCAAATTTCTGCAGGACGTATGCTACTCATTTTTGTTCATGATCATTTCCTAAGCATTCTGACGGACGTAAAGCCTCTTTACGTAAATCTCTCCTTTTTCTTTCTCTTAAAATCTAGATCTCCTTCAGATCACTGGACCCTCTCCGATATTCTGATGTAATTTCTGGGCATCTTAATTCTAAGAAATCGACTTTTTGACCGAAACCTAACAGTCAAGAGAAGATGCTAAACTAATTATGAAATCAAATTTTTTATATATAATACGTAAATCATAGCACATCTTCAGACTACTGGTGTAATAATCCTTCTACTACGTTAGTTAATTATGTATCTATTAAATTAAAATCATAAAAGCTAACGATCTACAATAAAGGACATTACGACATTAACACAATTATACCACCCTGTACACACATAAACATCTAAAGGAAAGCCACGAAAAAAGTCAACCACAAATGATGAGAAACGGGTGTTGTGCGTCTTGATCTACTTCTGTCTCACGAATGACTATCTCTCATCCCTTCCTTCTCTATTTCAAAACAAATACCACTTTGGCCGTGTCAAGGCGAAAGCACATATGGATGATTTATAAACCTCAGATCTACACGTGGATGGATAGATTGTGTTTGTGATGTTTCATTACGGATTTAGATAATTAAGAATATATTTTCTACTTTCTACTAGTCTCTAGTTTTTATAAATTATACAGATTTATATTTTTTGGTACAATATTAATCTAGAATTACAACATTGTATCATGAAATCATTAAAAATCGTGAAGAGTTGATTTTCCCACTCAACAAAGCGGAAATTTATTAAAGTTATAAAATCAATGTTATATACCGCGAAGCCCAATAAAACACTTATATTTCTCACGTCGTTAAAAAATACTGATCCATTCGTAGTTATGGAAGTGTAAATGTGTGTACTTTATTTTTATGCACGGATTATTTTTATTATTATACCACAAATTTTGTATTGCGTTCCTCTCAAACATACGTATTCTTAATTCCACACTAATAAACATTAGTTTCTCCTTTAGTAAACGTCAAACGAAGGTTCTCCAAGAAAAAGATCATAAATACTTTCAGTGTAATTATTCCGCTTAACGGTATAACGTATTTCGACTACATGGTGCGCACAATTCCAACACCAAGCTTGGCTACCGGTGTGCCCACTACTACTAACAATAAGGCAATAAAACGTTCATGACTTGGCCGCTATAAACTACTAAGTACTACTTAGTGATTGATGGATGGTGAAAAGAAATTTCTCTCTTTCATTCGATACGGCAACGCAGGATTGTGTTGTTTTCGGTGATTTATTGCAACAAACGTCAGACCAAACGATAGAACAGCCATGCGTAATAGATCATCAATGAGTATATGAAAAGAAGTGTAATTGAATTGTAGATTTGGACTCGTAAAGCTATAATTACCAACTTCAGTTTCAAATTATCAACGCAAACTAGACCACCTGCTACAACTTTCAGTTCTTTTTTTGTCATATTTTCTATAATAGTACAACAGGTTTGAATTTATCAATTAATTAACGTTTTCTTTTTAGTAATAAATACTTGTTGGTTTTAAAACTTTAACCGCAAGAATTTGTTATTTAGATCTTATTCTTGCTTCTGGCATTAATAAATATGTCGTAGTTAATTTTTATATCCAACTTAACAATTTCACCGATTTTTTAATCCATCTTCTCTTTTCTTTATTCTGATACAGTTTTTTACTTTCTAGTAAATGTTGAACTTTTGTTTCCTCATTGTTAATTTTTATTATGTCTTAGTTAGAGGTTTCATATTATTTAGTAATTGTTGGGTTGAATTGATAATGAACGAGCAGACATGTATGAAAAAAGAATTAGAGCGATAAATAACAAAGCTAACCAAATAAAAACGGAATAGGAAAATAGATTAAAAGCATAAAAGTAATATAATTATTAAAATTAGCTAAGCAAATCGGTCAGTTAGTATTTCTAAATTATGTGTTAATGTTAATGGAAATTATTTAATATCTAGATACATTCATTAAAATAAAAACGCTTTATAATAACTATTAAATTAGCAGTAAACTGTAAACATTTTTCGAACCTCTCAAATAAGCTTTTTTGTAATGAAATATTAAGAATAAATTAAAAACTGAATAATATTTTTAGTACACCATTGTAAAGAAAAAATTAGGTAGAAATTAATGTTGTTAAGATTTATAGGAAGTTGTAATAGAAAAAGCGATGTTAGATATTTTTCCAAAAAACTACGTAGGTCATCAAAAAAAAATTCCAAACATTTTTGGCTGTAAAATTGGGTAACCTCGGAGAATATGTTCATTCAAGAAATGACGAGAAATTCTAGAATTATGAATTAACCATCTACCATCTAGTTATAACCGCATATCCTGTATCGTGTGTTAAAAGAAAGATCTTCAATCTCATCAGCTTCTATAGCATTGCAAATATGATGGAACCAGATGAGCTAACTCTAATGGTAAAGTTGCTACTGCTGTGCAGGTCCGGAGATGTACAAAGTACTTGTTGTTTATTAGGTGAATGGGGTAGCAAGGGCAGATAAACTATTATTAAAGAAAAAGTGGCATAAATGCGATTCATTCGTTTCCTAAACAGAAAAATGTAGAAGATGAGTACTTTTAAAAATCTCTGTTAGCTATTAAACTAGAATTAATGAAGAATATCATCAAAACCATAGGCAATGGTCTCCTGATTTCATGGATTTAAAACAGGAATATTTGTGGATCTACAAACACTATAACCAATGCACTCACAGTTTTGTTGGGAAATTGATGATATTGTCAATGATTTTGTAGGTCTTATAAAAATTTGAGTTGTACAAGTACACTGCCTACACTCACATCTAGATTTCTTCCTGGAAATTCTTAGCGCTAAGAGGAAAATATTTATCGGGAGATTTCAGTTACGGGAAAAAGGTAAATAGGATCCTAATATGCTGATTAATGTTGAAAGTATTGAAATGTTTGAAATTATAAGTGCCTGTCTCTTGTATATGATTGAAGAAACGAATATCATACTCGACTTCAGTAGAAAATACTATCAGAATAACATGTTATTCTTTCTGAGACAAAAAGAAGTTTCTTGTTTTGTTTCTCAGCAATATTGGTCAATTTATAACTCAAGACTTATTTTCTGTAGCCTAGTATCTACAATTTTGAGACCATACCACTTTATTAGTGGTAAATGTAGGTTTGTCTGAAAACAAACTTTTATTCAGAAAATTTCAAAGGAAAGTTGTCAAAAAAAAATCCTCTGACTGTGGACGACACCGAGAAGTTAGAACAGTAGAGCTAGAAGAAGCAGTTATTAATTAGATTGAAGAACCTCCGGATATAACTACAACGCAGATTGCTCTTATACAAAACGTTAGCCACCAAACAGTTTGGAGAATTTTAAGACAACTATTGTGTCCGTATCATATGCAGGGCGTACAAGCGCTCTTACCAGATTTTCCACGAAGAGTTGTTTTGTGCCAATGGCTTCTACAGATGTTTGCAGATAATTCTCAGTTTTTTGCACAAGTGCTTTTTACTGATGAAGCTAATTTCTCCAGTACAGCCATAACAAATTTTCATAATAATCATGCTTGGGCAGAACAAAACCCACACGCAATAATAACAAATCGTCATCAACATCGATTTTCGCTAAACGTATGCATTGGAATCATCAACGACTTCTTAATTGGACCGCACTTTTTATCAGGGAAGCTAACTGGTGATACATACCTCCATTCTCTCAAAGAGGAGCTACCAATACTGCTGGAAGATGTGCCACTCCAGATCCGAAACCAGATATAGTTTATGCATGACGGCGCTCCACCACATTACAGTCAAACTCTCCGTATGTTTATTCGAATCATTGGATAGGTTGAGCAGGAGCGCAACCTTGGTCAACTCGGTCTCCAGACTTGAATCAATTGGATTTTTTCTCTGAGGACACTTGAAATATTTGGTTTATTCCAGCCCGATTGAAAATATTGAAGATTTATGGAATCGCATAATAGCATCGTTTGTTTCACATGATGCTATGATGCGGAATATGCCTGGGATTTTTGAACATGTTCGCCAGTCAACGAGAAGAAAATCAGAATCGTGTATCGCCACTGCGGGCGGTCATTTTCAACACATTATAATCTTGTTCAATAGTTTTTGCAAATTAATTTTAATTGTCTTAAACATGGTGTAACTCCGCAACAAACCAATTCCGGACATATGTTTATAGGAACTATTTTTCTTAGAATAATCCGAGGTATAGTCCAGTGCAATTTTTCGCACCCATTTAGGACCACCCTGTATAAGATTTTAGCTTAAATAAAACATCTAACTTCACTCTTGATATGCAGTTAATAGTTCTTGTTCAAGCTGCAGGTGTACTATATAGGGTTTCCAATTTTGAACTCTGACACAAAGGATCAAATGGCCAAATAACGGAACTATTTTGGTTTTCTTTCTTAAATTCAAGCGAACTTTAAAATCACACAGTAAAACTTCATAGACACTTGGTATTAACGTCAACTTTGAAACCTAAAGGAAAATATCGAGAATTAATCCAGCTTGCAAAATAATAGTGAAGTTAATAGTTAATAATAAAAAAGATGGTTTTTTATTTACCTTAAATGCGACACACTATATAAATATAAAAGACAAAATGAAAGAGCGCAAAGTTATAACAGTGCCAGTAAGAATATATAAAGTAGAGGACTGAAAATATGGAAAAGATATGAAGCCAAAGTAAATGACATGAAAATGGTGCAGTTAAGAAGAAAGTTTAAATTAGATCGAAACAAAAATGAATACCTATATTTTCAGAAAACGTTGCAAGGCTAAATGCAGTGAACTTTACTGACTAGCAGTTTACGCCAGCGACAAGACAATTGAGTATAGTTCGAAACGTAAACTGCTTGTTTTGTAATTTAGCCTTACAGTGTTTCTAGTATTATAATATGTCCTATTTTCCATTTTCTTAATCTTCTGAATTGTTGATATTCATGAATTCCGATTTAAATGAACCTCTTTTACTTCGTCAATGTAAATAAAAATGTATTTACCTTGTGACGAGCTTAATCTTAGTAGAATAAGTAGCAAAGGAAGAAATAATAATGACAGAAAAAAAATTTACTTGGAAAGAACAAGAGGCAAAAGAACTGGATAAAGTTACGCAAGAGATAAGCAGAAATGCAATAAATATAATTGACTGAAAAAATAAAATTCTCTTTTAAATGTACTGCCATCTATTGGAAGAGAAAGAAAGTTCTTCAATCATTATTGAATTATTTTAGAAATTCCGTTCATTTCGGAAATATGAAAATCTAAATAAACTAATTATGTTGTACACTTTCTTGTGTATCTCCGTATATACTGTAGATATAATCATTTACATGATATTTCAGATGTAATTATACAAAAGTAAACGACATTGAAATAGTAAACGAATCTGATTTTTTTGCATAATATTTATGTAAATGTTTTTAAAATGAAATGCCTCTACTCTACCTTCACACTCCTTTTGCTTTACATGATTGGAAAAATAAACATTAAAATTTGTGCAAATTCTACCTCTTTATGACACTTTATTCCACGAATATAAATCAAAAACATTATCGAAGCGTGATCCGAATAAATACACATAGCGTAACCTCGTTACTACACACATATTATTAGCAGGCGGAGGGATCAGCACGTTTCTCTATATATTCTCTACATTTTCTGCGTGTCTAGTATCTTTTACGTATCTCAAATATATACACATATACAACATATGTACTTACACAGCGTTTCAAAATTCTTGTATATAGTTCTCCTACCACTGAGACAGTCTAAAGAACCCAAATAGTTTCCTCTTTTAATTTTAACCTAGATTACCGACTTGAAAACCTGTTAGTATATACCAGAACTTTGTTATATACAGATGAACCAATTTTCTTCTAACTAACCTCGTTCCGTGTTGATTAGTCTCAGATTCATTCGGTATATATTCCTTCATTACTTTGTTGAAACCATCAAATTAAATTAAAGTCATGTATCGCCGGATCGGGTAAATTCGCAGCAGTTCATACAAACCATACATTTCAGTAGATTATGTGAATAGGTGGCTCATCATATGTTATCAGCATTATCTTTTATGGATCTGTATACGCCTATCCAACAATAGAATTCAATCGAGAAGACCACTGGATAACTTACTTTACAGGATTTGTGCAGTAGATTACTACATACTCCACATTCAAAATGGAGACGTTACAACCACGGAGAGGAATTGTCTAGTGTGCTTCCACACGGACACTATTCAAGATAACAGTATGTTCTTGTATGAACCTTACTACAAGCTACAAACAAACAAAATAATGTTATCATAATGTTGGAAAACAGTTTGCTATACAGGAAAGCAACAGAGTTTGTTGATTCAACGAAAACACCATTGGCTGGACAGTTTTTTTCTTTCTCTATGTGGAGTATAGCTGATCTTCCTCTTTTTAAAATTTAGTTTTGTCAAGTATTAGCCTTGACAATTTGTATTATTGCCCTCTATTTACAATTTTCCAAGATTCTATTTTGTTATCGACAGCTATAATTCCAGTATTCTTCATAAATGCTGCGATTATAACTAACATGATCTATGTGCTTTACATTTCAATTATCTCTCATATACCCAGGGCTGTAGAAGTTGTTGCATTCATCAAGAAGTTAGAAAGAGACTCAATTCTAAACTGATCCAGTATACTAGAGTCAGCCGAAGAAACACCATAGATCAAATACTTTTTCAAGTGATTTTCTATTACATTGGTGATTCTATGGGCTTGATCCTCTTGCAAAATCTAAATTAATGCGATCACTTTTGGATCTTCTTATTTGAATTTCTCTCAGATGTCTTGAATGATCTATTATTGGCATTGTGCAGATATTCATATTTTAGTATTCAACAAATTGATCAATTTTACTCTTATTTTATTTGGAAACTGTTTTAGGACATCTGCACGTGTCATGTCGAAACTAATAGTTTGTTCCTCTATAATTCTTTTTCTGTCCGTTCAAAAACAATACAAGAAAAACTTTAGGTTTACTGGTGTACCTAATCTCTTAGAATTACTGAAAACGTTTTCGATTAATTCTTCATAATCGATTCTTATATACTTACTCAAGGGGAGAAGAAGGATGAAAGCTATTAGTTACCTTTTGTAAACCGCTCTGTCTTTGCTGTTTCTTGTCCAAGAACAAATTTAAAAGTACATTTGAAACAATCACCACGTTTGCACCGCAATCTACAGACATTTGATATCTTCCGTTGTATTAAAATTCCAGAACGTCGGTATTCATTTTAAATGATTAAAACAATTTTAATATATTTACATTTTATCTAAATTTTTTATGAACATTGGAATTGGAAGAAAAACTAGTGCTACTGTCTATCAAAACGCATTCCAAATATTTGTGCAGCTATCGATAAAGCATTCGGTCATTTTTGACAATGCCATTAGAATAATTTCCGATTCAAAGTTCTGATGCATTAGCTTCATGTAATAAAGTATAGTAAAACTTAAACTGTGTGAAATAGACCAGATTCTGTTACCAAAGTCCTATATCAAACTTTTCTGTTTTTATGTGTAGTGGCTGTTACTTGCACTGGCTGGCTCCTTGAACTGTATCGCTTATACTATCACAGTAACTCTTGCTGTGTAGTTTGTGTGTGTGTAATTGTGGGCGCTGTTAATCACATTGCTCCCAGAAACGAATGCTAGATCTATCGGAATCCAATTCCCTAATTCCGATCGATCTACTGGAATCAGCATTTTTTATTGTCATAAAAATTCCATACAAATTTTGCAAATATTATTAAAGAACAGAATACTTATCTTGATCAAATTTCACTCCAAAACAAATACGATTTAATTGTTTCGTAAACGCTTGCCACAAATATAGCAGAATATCCGAGAATTTTATACGCATTACTAAACGTAGAAAACGTTTTCTGGAGAAAATTAACCCTAATAAATTAAAATTAATTGAGGATCTACAACTTATGAAAGGTTGTGTATACGCACCAGGATAGATCCATCCGATTGAGAAAGAAAGAAAAAAGGAGAAAAATAATGCTCCGAATTCTGGTCTGTTTAGGCTCCTTACAAAGAGATTAAAATATTTACAGATCCCCTTTGACGCCTGCTATATTGCGCTGAGTGATCAAGTGAGTGTTTACCACGAAAAATAATCACTCCTTTGCCTTTGGAGAGACGCGCTCTCGCCCGATGTTTATTTACACCGGGCCGAGATAAAAGCCTCAATCGACCGATTAAAACAACCAAATAGACAATTCGTTAAGGCGCAACAAGTTTTCTCGGAAAAACAAATGTTCTCGGTGCCGCGTCGTTCGTTCATCATCATGACCATCATCATCATTCCGCGTTCCTTTTCCTTCTTTTCCACTCAATTCTCGCTGCTGTTTCTCGCTTTCGGTCTTAAACTGTTTAGAATTACAAACTCTAAATGGGTACGTCTTTGAAAATTTCTTGATATAGTGTGTCTCTATTTATTCCCAGGTTTATGTACTTCGAAATATTCATCCCGCGCACTAATTCTAATAACTTTTATATACATAAACATATGGCGACAACCGAAGATGTAAGCAAGACTTTATATTTTTTAACAGAGTGTTATTGAGGCTAATACTGTTACTGTGCTTCCAATGAAAGTTAAATGTCGCTTCTCTTTGTCTGTGTACACCAGCGTTTGTTACAGGTGAATAATAAAAATAAACACTTTAAGTTGGTGTAAATTTTATGTTGGTTTATGATGGTTTTAGGTGTAAAATCATACTAAGTTTGTTAGAGCGAATTAATATTTTTAAATTTTAATCTTGCGTTCAAAAGTACAACATGAATTTCTTATTTCCTCTACTTTTTGTAATCAGTATGAATAATATTAGAAAGCCTTACTTATTTTCGGTGTGCAATTGGCAATATGGCAAGAATTCATTAAACATTTGGTCAATTGCCTCATTTTTTATTGAGACAGAGAAATCTTATTGGTCCATTACATAGGACCTAATTTGGAATCACTATTAAACATTACTAGATAATGCCAAATTAGTTTCTATAATAACTGAGTAAATCCTTCAAATATAGATCAACAACTATTGAGGCAACTTAGACAACCACCACATACATAATCAGACTTTCACACCTCATATCATGTATAATGTTGGGGAAAATACCTAATTTAATTGCAATACTTATGACTATATACCCTAATGTCTTTACGGATAGTACTAATATTTTTAACTCATTTTCATTCCAAAGAATAGAGATAATAGGGGTGGAGATGCATCAGGTTAATTATTTACAATGTTAAACAATGGAACATCTTCCTATTGAATCACTGGAAAAACTATGATACGAAGCTAAACTAATTTTTTAGTTTGAGTTATAATGGTATACAGAAATCTATCTCTAATAATGTAAATATTTGCGAAGCTTTATACAGACTCTTTAGTGCATATTTTATCCTACTCCTAAGTGTTGAAGATCTTAATATTAATGCTTCAACTGTGATCGTGGTAACTATAACTAGTTGACTATAATTCTGCTGAAGTTACCCAATTATCTATCCTGCTTTTGATATGTTTAGTCTCAGATTACTTGCTTCAATTTTATGCTTTGTTGAGGTGTGAATAGGCGAAAAAAAGCAGCGTCAATGTAGTAGTCTTCTTCTATTGTTCCCTTTCTAAGCACTGTACCTCAAGGATTAGGTCCAATTTTCTTCATCATTTAAAGCAGTCATTTACGCATCACCTAGAAGAATCGATCATACAATTTTTATTATTTCTTGGGCATTAGAGACCTTTCTTTAAACAATGAACACTTCTACGTGAATTACAAATTATTTTTCGGTTTTGAACCAAATAGAACACTAAACTGCAAAATACAAATCTGAAAAAAAATCGGATATTCTTTAGACTATAGGAGGCATTCTACATATTGTTATATAACAAATTCGTATAAGATGTGTTTTTAGAATAATTTAACTGAACCTTTTTTTCAAAATCCACTGTAAATCTTGAAGTAAATCCTCATTTTATTCTATGTAAAACAAAGTGAAATAATAAGTAAAAAAGTGTTATGCAGAACAGAAGAAGCACAAATAGGAGGTAACCTAATGCAATATGAGAGGCACTAGGAAAAGATTGACATAGATATATAACACTGCACGAGTCTATTGTCATTATATCTCAGTTAAAATAATGATAAGTCTTGAATTCCTATCGTAAGGACTTCTTGTTTCATTTTATATAGATTTGTATAATAGTGATACAACCATTTTGAATGTTCTATATGACCTGTTAAATATCTACAATACAAACAGGTGGGCTTCAAATTTAATAGCACCCAAATCCATCATATTTAAATATCAGGTAGTTCTCCTAACACTTCTGATGCTCGTTCATCAAATGTTTCTCATTCACATTTTCTAATACCTCGTTTTGAATATCCAGATACTCATTACAGTTTCTGTAAGCAAACTAGGTTGCCAGGACACACAAGCAAGGTCGTCACAACTTTATTTGTGGGATGGGAGCCTTTTTGTGATATAGAAATGAGCACCGCCAAAACAGAACTCAAAGATAGAGAGGGGAGGTTCAGAGCATCCCTCTGGGAGTATCTTCCCGGCTTGAGACATTCCAAGATATTCATTGAAAACTGCAATAAGCATAGAGCAAAAAAACGTTATAGACGAAGTACAAATACTTTCTCTGAAACCATCATACCTATTGCAGTTTATTAAAGCTCTAAACAAACTAGGTTCGTATTCACCTCATTCACTGCTAGAAATTTCTCAAATCACTCTATTTGCTCCAACAACAGGCTCATCAAGAACTGGAAGTTTTTTTATCTCCTATTGCAAGATATTACCGCTAAAAAAAAACTTGGTGAAAAAGTACGGACAAGACCAATTTCGAAATTTCCTTTGTTAAAAGAATACACACACATAATTAATAACGTGCCATCGAAAAAAACATAAATAGTTTAGGCTATGTAAATGTCTTTGATTGTTGCTTTAGCCAGTATCAAATAGACTATTTGACATTTCTAACCAAAATTTATAACCTCAAAATGATACTGCAATGTAAACAGAAAGAAATAATTCATTTAATGACAAGTAGGACAGATTGACTTTTACGGGGAAGACGGCTATCGAAATCAGTGGTTGTTGAAATGTGTTAATAACAACGATTTATTGTCAAAAACATCATGTTTGCGAAGCACTGGATATTTTAAAAAGGAAAAATAACGCGAAAAGATATGAAAACTAACCTAAAAATATGAAGCTGAAAACACAATACCATCACGTATGCAAAATATAACCGTCACGATAATTGTAATTTATAGAAATTTATTAATACAATACACAAATATGGAAGCATATGTAACAGAGCTATCGTAATTTTTTCCTTTAAGGTAAATGTGTTGGTTCTGAAAAGAACCAATATTGAATAGATTAGAAAATCAGTCGTTTTTTTATTGGGTAGATAAATCAGTTCTCGTCATCAGTTATCTCCTCCGCAGAAATAGGTTGTGTTGGTCTTCGGGGATCATATATAGTCCTACATACATAAAACTATTAAAATTGCTGAAAATGTTATCCATTTGCGTCTAAACATTACCCAATTCTTCTTCGTAACCCATCAAAAACTTGCAACATTTCCGGTGAGTTATTAATCTCTTCACACTTTTCTCTTATGCTCATCCAGGTTATGTATTGGCGTTGAATAAATGGAATTTTTGATGTATGGCCATACAAAAAAATCGCATATGTTTAAATCGCAAGACCTAGTTGGATATGGGTTTCAGTATTCCTGCTTATTATTTTATCATCAAAAAATTCTCTCAGATATTGAAGAGTTTCTATGGTCGTATGTGCTGTTGCACCATGTTGCTGGAAATATCAATCCTGTAATTCTTCATCATCCAGTTGATTTATAAATGGGCCAAGTATTTTATCGCGATATCGTGCAGCAGTAGGTGTACCTTCAAAAAAAAATAGAACCCGCCAATCTTCTTCGACATATTCCAACCAAAACACCAATTTTTTGGGGATGCAATGATTTTTCAACAAAAACGTAAGGATTTATCGATGACCACAACCTCATATTCTGTGAATTTACATATCCTGAAAGATAAAACCAAGCTTCATCTGAGAAAAAAATCATGTTAAGGATATCCTCATTGTTGAGATTATTATATTAATCAATTATAATAGATCCGTCAAACAGCAAAATAAGAATCAACCACCTTACTTTGGAAATTACCCTGTCTCGTAAAAGTGCTGGTGCTATAATAGCCATATAAATAAAGATAAAAGCTAAACATATATGTGTTTCTATCTTTTCTAAGAAGCGTAATCGGCCGACTAAGAAATCTTTCCCACAATATTAATAAAGACTGTAAGTGAATTCAGTTACATTATTTTTTTATAATGAATACTGGACGCACAATATTGATGATGTTTGATAATAGAAAAGACATTGTATTGGACAATTGTAATCTTCTAATCTTTATTACGGATTTGCGCTTCAGGCAACATGTTACTAATTGCTGCTTATTATAATCTGAAACTATTATATTGGATATATTACAAGATCATACCAAACCATACTTGACAAAATCATCTGATAATAAATTTTCTTTGGCATATTTCACATTTAAAAGAATGGTCGCTGTAATTATGACGAAGAGTTGTAACTAATAGCTGCCACCCTGGGGTAAAATACTTTCACTAAATACAAGTGAAAGAAAACACTTTTTGTTTATCCACATAGAAAACAGAAAAACATTTTATTTAATGCATTTCCTTCTAAATAAAGAATATATTTTTCCGTGTAGGTTTATTTGTATGCCAGAAATACATAATTTGCATACAAAATTAAGAAATATGAATGGTTGAATATGAACTGAAGGCGTAAACATATTAGGTTATTTTTGTAAATTCTGCTAAACTAATTATGAGAGCTTTGTTGTTAAGAAGTACAGATGTATTTTAACTTTTATTGATACATAATAATACGTCTGAATACTAATTTCTTGTCATATAAGCAAATACAAGATATTTACTTATTTCTTCCTAGTCATATAAAAGTGAAACTACGTGAACAAGCTAAATCTAGCCCATTTTCAGTGTCATAATATTCTTTTCCTTGTACTTCTTGTATATTATTATATAATAGCGATTATAGTAAGTAAAATTTATTGATTTTTACCAGTTTCATCCTGAATTTCCTAACACAACAACAGCTTATGTTAATCCAAAGCAATTAGACTCGCATTACGTCAATCCAAAACAACAGAAACGTTCCACCCAGACATAATCAGACCCAGACAAATCCTCGTCCTCTGTTATAAAATACACAAAAAGTTAATTTGCAATTAGTATTAACACTACATTAAATCAGAATGAATTAAACATTACCTTTAACGCACAAAACGTGGGAACGTAGAAAATATCTTGAGAATCTGTAAATATTCTTATACCATTGTAATTTTTGCTGCTAAAGAAATAAAATTCTCAAACACTCAAAAACAACTTCAGCGCTCTCCACTTGTGCAATGAAAACACGAAACGAATTATTATGCGATAACTTAAACATTCAATTGATCGTTTTATCATCTTAAAAATTTTACCCGCCGAATCAAGAGGTTGCTGAATTTAAACGCATAAGTGCCTTGGGAAAAATTCACCCCAAAGCTATCAGAGGAAATAAAATCGTTCAAATACTTGATTCCATCATATGACTTATTTTCGCAAAAGAAGAAATTTACATTTCCACTTTAGCAGAAGTCGATTATTATATCAGAAAGAGGGTGAACTAAAATAAAAATACGGGAGGAGAAGAGGAAAAAACAGCTTGATAATGGTTGGTTGTATTTCTCTTTTAAAATGTTAAACACCCCTATATGTACAACATTCATTCTGGCTGTATGTAACAAGAGTCTCTCCCATGGATTAGTAGAACCGCAGGGGGTACCCTTGCAATGCGATCGCCGCCTGTAATTATTGTGTATTTATTTTGTTATATGTTTGTCGAACAATAGATTGTAACAACGAATATATGATTAAGATATACTTTCCTTTTCTTTTAGGGAACGACGGTCCAATTTTTTGGCATGTGTCGTCTCTAATGTCTTTTTATTATCTCGTGGAGTCCATTTACGGTTAATGATTGAGGAAAATACTCTACATACACGATGAAATACATATTACATGAATTCAACGGGGTATTACTTAATTATAAGTTACACTTTTGTGAAATGTAGTGGCCCATTCTGTAGAGCAGGAAAGTTCCTTTGGTGTTTAGAAATGCATGCTAAACTCCTGACGTGGTAAAGTCTTCTGTTATCTTACCAGTATTATACTTTTATATTTAGACAAATAAATAAAAACGTTAAAGGAAATAAGATATCTCATCGTAATTAACACTATGTAAAAAGTTACAAAAATATACCTTACTAATTGCCTATAATTCATAGAAAATTATACATTGAACAAAGGACAAGCTTAACAAGATAAACGATGTATACGAACCCTTGCGTCACGTTTAATTAAAAGGAGTGTAGGTACCCACAATTTGTTGAATTTATTACTCAATTTGCTTAAAACCGCGATAGAGCACGTTATGTACACTTCTGAGCACTAATATCCAAATGTTAGATTGTGTAATATTTACTACGGCTATCGTGAAAGTGAGAAGGTATTGACCACCTAGTTGAAACAATGGGGAATTAGTGGTAGTTGTGTTCGTCTAAATAACTTTATTCCATTATCTCTTACTAGATATACGAGGTATGTTCAAAAAGTAAGGGGAATTTTATTTTTTTGAAAAACAATATTTATTTATTCGTCTACATTAATGTTGTGGCCTTCAAAATATGTAGTCCTCATGAGATATTATGCACTTGTGCAAGCGGTTCTTCCAATCCTCGAAACACTTCTCAAACTCGATCTTTGGGATAGCCTTTAGCTCTTTCAGCGATGCGCTTTTAATGTCATCTAAGCTTGTAAATCGTATCGTATAAATTATTTTGGGGAGAACACGTCAATGAAATTTTCTGAGGCTGTATCTGGTTGTCCAGATATTACAATGAAATAACTTACGAAATGATCCCTCAAGAATTATTATCTCCGTTTGACGCTGATACAAAAGAAGATACATTATATTTGCTGTTACATGTCAATTTTCTTTTTAAATGCTCAAAAAGTTTATTCTTTTGCATTGAATGTTTTATTTTATGCTGTTTAGAAAGAAGTGATGGTTTTAAACTGCTATTTTCCAGGACTTCATTACAGATTATACACACCAGATTAGATTCTGACTCACAGACAAAATAAAAACCCATTTGTAAATAATGACTGTCATATCTTCGTTTTTCTCCTCTTTTCAGCAGTTGAGATCAACTGATTTAAAATATACAAGAAAGCCATGAGCAATTAACAATTTTGACAATTCAGTTTTAATTTCTAAACTTCATTGGAGCGATCTTAAAACAAAAACATTTTTTCAATTTCTGTCAAAATCAATGTTTACTAGATAGGATCTTTAAGGAAAATAAGTATAAGGATAGGCATAGCAAATCGATGCAGAATTAAATTCAGCATCCGACCACATAATAATATACAGAGTGTTAAAAAACCGAACTTTTTCAACTTTGAAACTGATGTAATTAGTCATAAAAGTTTGGACACCTGTACACCATAAACCAGTTGTCAATGTGGAATTCGAAAGTACCATTCTTGTGCCTCCGTTTATCCCCGTAGCGCTCATCACCAGTCGAAAATAGGTAAAAGTCGCAGTATTGCATATTTCAAAATTTTCAAAATAATTAAGATATCTAAAAAACAAATGAAAATAGGTCTAGAAAAACTAAATGAAACACGTCATGAAATTTCCTCGGGAATTCAAAAGTGAGATAATATATCCGGTGTTCCATTTAAAATGAGAAAGTTAATGGAAACTTCCGGTATTACCGGAAATGATACGACCTTGAAAATATTTTAAAATGAAAGAGAATTTTGATTAACTCTGGAGTTCAAAAATTTAAAATAATAATAATAGAAGTTTTTTCTAACCACGTAAACTAACAAACCCCTTCTTTGAGAAATCCTGTATATGTTACAACTTTTCTACAGTACTCGAGAAAAATTGTGCTTGTGGGGGATTGTAGCGCAAATCGCACGACATCTGGTATTTCTGAACAGAGCAATACAAGGTAATATATATGGTCGTCACGTCAATACTTGACAAAGGTCATATTTTCTTAAAATCATAAAGACTTGTCAAATCATTCAAACTTTAAAGGTGCGCCACAGAACGTTAATGCTTAATTAGTAACTACACATAGTCAGATATCCAACACATATTAGAAACTAGGTCGTTAGCAGTCAACTTAGTTCTCTTCTAACATACATATCTCTTGGACAAATTTCTTCCATTCGTGTTTGTTTTTTGAAACTTGTCTAATTTCAGATCAATGTTGATTTGTTTTCACCATATCTTTAGTCGTCAATTTCATTTATAACTTTGTTGTGCGTACTCTTCCACTTTTTTCTTACATCTTAAACTGTCTTTTGTGATGTCAGTATTTTCTTTTCTTGGGATATCCAAAATTTTTTTAGAAAATATCCATTTTATCCAATATATAATCATTATTTTTCGTATGCATTTGTTAACAAAAGCTTTATCCTGTGGATAATTTATAGCGTTAACAATTTTGATCAATGATCTATCCCTGATGCTACAATTTTAAACTACTTTAAAATGAAAGAGATTGTTCTTATTAGATAAAGAGAGTGATAGTATCTTAATAGATAATTATCGAGCTGTGTCACTACTAGCAAAGTTTTCAAAATTATTCGAAAGAATTACTTAATTTATGTGAGCACACAATATATTTTCTAAGTCGAAATGTGGTTTTCAAAAGCGTACAACAAATATATAAGAAATTTTGCAATTTATCATCTACAGACCCTCAACTCAAACACACATCTTATACAATTTAACTCGGCATTGCATCTAGAGACACATCAGGAAGGATTTTCTGGATATTCGGTTATCTTATCTCACTAGTGTACCCGTATATATCACCCATTATGAAGGTATGTCTGTACGAGTACACAAAACAAGCAATGATAACAATCTAAATCTGCAATGGATTCACAACTCTTCCATCACATCGTTCGAAACGGAAACCACCTCAGCATATAACCCGATGGTCATCAGGTCCGGCTCGAAAGTATCTCGGGATTTGCCTAATGGTCCCACGGAGACTATTATTCAAGTAGGCGTGCCGCATCGCTGCCAGATACACCACTGTTAACCAACAATGGAACGTCATCCTAATAGATATATTGACCATGAAGATGGTACTAATGTGGTATTTAGCTATAACAGGATAAACACAATAGACTCGTTTTCCCTTTTTTTTTGTATTGGTGCACACTCGCAGACTGACAACTAAATAACTTCAGAGAGATCGATGGAGAGATATGCAGTATACGGCAGAGTTGTTCTTAATGTTATACAATGTGGTTTCCGTTTTGAACTAGAAATACTGTACATGATGCAAATATCATGTCTGTAACAAATATGCGTAATTAGTAAAATTATCTATTATTATACATATTAAAAGAAACAGTAACAAAAGAATCTTCGCACGGTCAATCTGCTTTAATTAGATTTAGATACCGTTTTTTTCAACTAAAGAATTTTTTCATGCGAATATGGAGAGCCCATAAAGGCAACACACGTCGTGTGCTTCACATATTCTTTTTTCAAAGAGGAATAGAACGTTTGAGTGTAAACGGGATAGTCGCTGCAGAGTATCGACAAATGCGACATTGTGGTGCATCTATAGGTTCGATGAGTGCCTGCTTGAAACGACGTTGAATAAGCGTCTTCCTGTGGTTCAAACAATCGGTTACATTTGACAAACAATGGTCTGAAAAGAACGTAAGCATGTCGCGGATGTAACTGAAAATGAAATCAAGTGGTCTCTTGTCCGTGCCGGAGACAATGAGCGAACACAAGTGGTTATCTTACTTCAAACATGTTCTTGGACACGGAAATACATCAAGTGTCCCTCAAATTTTATAAATATACTGTAGGTATTAAAATAAAATATCAAAAGGATCATTAACGCTGTTTTTGTGTTGTAATTATACTGTAGCATTATAAGTTATCAGGATTAGATTTCGCAAAATAAAATATATAAATGTATCATTCCAAACTTTTGATGTTTTCCTTACTGATGTATCTCCTAACTGAAATCCTTCTTGGTTCCCTTCCTTCAGTTTCACTTTCCACTTGCCTTTAAAATGTCCTCGTAATCCTGGGGCGTTGCTCGTTGTATTATTGGAATACATAAAATCAAAAAATATAGAAAGTAAGTACTCAGTTATTCTACTAGTCGATCGCACAAACTGAAGTGCTTCCGTATGATGCCGAGGAATTCGTTGTTTTTTAACAATGACATATTTCGGAAGATTGAATATTAATCTCAATTTCACTTGATTGGATAGTATATCAGCCGGGCTGTTACATTGAAGATCGTCGTGAAGTCGGAGCAAGCATTTTGAGCAATGAATTCTTCAGCACTCTATTGAAAATACCATCCCCTCTAGATGTCTTTCTGGTAGGAATTCTTCGATAACCTGCAGCATTTATTTAGAAAATACGGTGATCGGTGGACCGACCGACGTTCATTACCATGCTTGATCTCAGACACAAGGGATCTGTTTCTTATCGGTATCGAAAGCATTTTCTGCAGATAAAACAAATCTGACTTAGTTTTCATACTAGATGAACTTCCATACATATTTAGAACCGCTTTTAGGTGAGTGACGCTATACAACAAATTTATGCAACAATTTTCGAATCTATGTACAATTCATTTAGGATTATTTCGTGTACCATCATATATGGTTTTAGTTTTTTGGCGTATTTCCTTAGAGATTGTCACATCTTCAAAACATCTGTATATGTTTAATAACAATATTAACAAGAAACATTATCTATTCTTTTTTTCATCACAATATTTATGGGAGTAATAATACCACGACTATCATTTACTAAATAGTTTTTTTTTTCTTGTTGACTTGGTCGTGTATCCATATAAGTAACAAAACAAATTAGAATATGGCCTGACCACCGCCGAAAGAAAATAACTACTCATTGATCCTTTTTGAAATAATAAATCCTTTGTTTAAAAGCTGGTTAATGATAAGCTAGCAGGTGTAATTTGAAGCATTTTTGGCATTGATTAATCATTATTTATTTTTTATTTCTAGAATGGCCAGAATATCAATCTAGTTTGAAATGTCCAAGGACTTATCCTCTCAATAAGTGGTTAAATATCAATAAATTAGCGCAGAGTTAAGTTCTGATTGGCTCATGTGAATATTTGCACTATCGGGTGGAAGATCGAGCGGATATATAAATCGGAGGAAGTGATGGAATTGTCCGGATATAGATGAGGTTCCAGTGTAAATATAATTATTCAAGAGTTGGTCTATTAAGTGGTACCTAGTGATGGCCATGGACCTATTGCAGAACCTTCGATTGAAACAGAATTTTCAACGTTAGGGTTTGTTTCTAATTCCATTAAATATTTGTAATAGTCATAGTCCGAAAGAATGTTTCGTTATCCTCCTGACATCTGTTTACAGAAAATTGGACAACCAGTTTAAACACAAAACATTGTTTCAAACCTTACTGTCTAGTTTATTTATTTGAAGAAGATTCTTCCTACAGGGTTAATGTATGCCTGTTTGGGGCTACTGAAAAGTAATCTCTTCAAGAAAATCTTCCTCGATTGTAATAAAGTTTTGATTAATATTTGAATAACGTAGTCAATAGAGTTTTCAGGGCCTTATTGACTTGCAGAAAATCATTGGATCAAAATTAAAATAGACTTTTGATGCCGAACTATTAATCACTTTGATGCACTGAATGGTAGATCATTGAATCCTATTATTAGAAATTTGTTATTTGTCCTGGCCGGAGAATTTAATTACGGATAGTATCGTTCCGGCGTTGCAAGAGCAGGTCTGCTATTGATCCTTTAACTATAAAACGATCAGATGTATAAAACTGCCTACTGACTTTAGCAGGTGTATTTGAAGATTTTTGGCTGATTTGTCAACGTTCTTGTTTCATTTGTAAAGATAAAGCTCAATCTAGTTTGAAATGTCCTCAAGACTAACTCAATAAGTAGTTAAATATCAATAAATTAGTTCAGTTAAGTTCTTCCTGAACTTATTCAGTCCGATTTGAAGATCAGCATTATAAATTAGGAAGTGAAAATTTCCGTTATTTAAAGAACTATCAATTCTAATTATAGACAATTCTTTCGTCTGCTGTGGTGCCTAAATTCCACCATAACTAGATGAGTAACCATAATCAATCAGAATCATTCGGTTACCATCTCTGCTTTAATATATCAGTTTGATCGATCATCAAAGACCCCAAAACATATTCGATTTACAGCAAATGGACTACTAAAGGTTTTGATTATCGTAAACCTTACTTTCTAAATTACATGATGATTTCTTCATATCGATTAATCTTCCTGGAGAATTGAAGAGATGTTGATCCATTTTATAATCGATTATATTCTATTCCGATTCAATTTGAATAACCTTCAACTAGAGTTACCCGTCATGGTTATCTTCAGAAAATCATTGGATCAATCTTAAGACAACCGAACATGACCTGTTTGACACTGAAAACTTAGACGGATTGATATATTACTTATTTGTTAATGGCGGTTTGCTTCGATTTTAAAACGTCTAATAAATTTGGAAAGAGCAGGTATCCGCTGTATGTAACGAAAACGATGAGTATAACATCGCCTGCCCGTTCAGCGATAACACGCGCAGATGCCGATGAATGCTCTTCTTCTTTGTAAAGATAAAGGTATTAAAATCCGCTCTCGATAACTCGGAAGTAGAAACCACCTGTAAAGAGTTCGGTTCATCAGTTCTTGAACTTATATCGGGATCGATTAAAAAATTCAGATGATTACAATGGTAAAAGCTTCCGTTTTTAAAGAACGAGCGATTTAATTCTAGACACCCCATTTTCGGTCACGCCATAAACTTTTCCCCATAACTAGATAAGTTTCCATAATCCGATATCATCATTTATACCATCCAACAATTGTAATAAAATTGATCTAATATCAATCTTCTACAAAACATATTCGAATTTATTTTGCAAATAAATAAGATTATAATTATCGTAAAGTCTAAGTTTTTTCATTTAATTTCATGATGATTTGCTTAGAAACATCATTGGACTTCCTGGAGAATTTTAAAGAGAATATCTCATATTGAAAATAGGTTATACAGAATTCCGATTTATGACCCTAATTCGTATTCAAAAGAACGTTTGTGAATTTGAGTTATCTTTGAAAGGGATCGCAATCTTAAGTTTTTGTCGAGCAGTATAGGAAGAAATGGAAACGCATCAAAGAGTTCTCCGATTATCAACAGTCCAGCAGACTTCAAAGCTTTGAAGCTCTGACAAAAGCTCAAATATCGAACAGCTATAGATCTTATCGTACTGAAATTGAGGACGCCATTAAGATTGAGCCAAAAAGTGGTGGGGATTTGCTCAAAGTAGAAAAGGAACTACACGAAGACCTGATGAACGTCTTGTAAATAAGATTCCTGTAGAAAATCCACAGGATATTGTAGATGCATTTGTTACACTTTTTTCAGAGGCTTACGTTATTGATGACCAATCTGATCTTCCCAATAGCTCTTCCCATCTTCCATCATTCGTCATCAAACCGACCACCGAGGATACATTGATTGATATCATGGCAACATTCTCAGACAAACGCACTGCTGGAGATGCACCCAGCTTCCTGATCAAAGAGATGTGTTATGAATTGGCAACACCTTTATGTAAAATCATTAATCTCGCAATTGCGTCGTGTGAATTTCTTGAAAAATGGAAACGTGTTAGAATAGTTGCTGTTTTAAAAAAAAGTGATAATTCACAAATCAAGAATTATAGACCAATCTCTATACTTAACAATTTCGCTAAATTGTTCGAACAGCTCCTATATTCTACGATATATACCAACAAAAAGCCATTTATCTCAGCTTGTCAACATGGCTTTGTTGCCGGTCGCTCAACAATTACAAATTTAGCCAGTTTTATACAATTTGTTAGTGAAATTTTATATACTCAAGGGCAGGTAGATGCAATTTACACCGATTTTTCTCGTGCGTTTAATACGGTTAGCCATAGACTACTTCTATACTAACTTGATCTTTCCGGTTTTTCGCCTGATCTGTGTAAGATAATAAAATCTTATCTTAATAAATATGTAGATTGAATTACGTCTTTTATTTCAATGTACATCTTCTAGTGGTGTTCCTCAAGGATCTAATCTGGGTCCTTTGTTGTTTATTCTATTTATAAATGACCTATTGACTTCTCTATCTTGCTCTGTTCTTACATATGCCGATGACGTTAAAATATTTTCCTATATCTCCAGCCAGGATGATGTTATCAGCATTCAGCGGAATATAAATGTAATAGTTGACTGGTCAAAAACTAATCATTTAGTACTAAATGCTGATGAAGTGTCACTTTTTATCATTTACTCGGAAAACAAATACATCATTCAATCTACAAATTTAAAAAAATTGCTCGTCTGCCTCACAAGGCTTCCTCATGAGATCTTCTAAATATTTTAATGAGACCTCACTTCTCAGATATCTATACTTTGCATTCGTTTTATCCAAGTTGGAATACGCATCCATTATTTGGTTTCCATTTTATGGTTCACAACAACGGCCACTACAACGTGTTCAACGCCGTTTAGTCAAGTTTCTTTCTTAAAAAATAGAGTGTATCCACCTCGGAGCACATCTTACAGCGTTCTTACAGGTTCATCAAATGCGATCGCTGGCTTGCCGCCGTAATTTACACAGTGCAAAATTTCTGTACAAACTGTTAAATAACAAAATTGACTGTGTCTATCTGGTGTCGTGTATATCGTTTAATGTTCCTCGTGTAGCTTCTCGAAACGCATCTATGTTTAATTTACCAACACCGAAGACAAATCTTTTATTGAGATCACCAGTGTATCACATGACCAATAATGCTGAGAAGATCTACAGTGATATCTTTATCGGAGAATTAAATATTTGATTTTTTCTTAATATTTAACAATTATATTTTTGTATTGTATTTTTGTTTTTTGAAATATGTATTTTTTTTTAATTTTTTTTAGTAGGTGGAAATCCTTTATAGACACCGTGTGTTTGGATCTATCACACACGGTAGTGTGGGACTCCCAGTCGGGAGCTTCCGTTTTTCAGGTGCTAGCACAAGTACTGTTCCATTGCACGGACTTACCCCTTCTAAAACCATACTGGTGTTTCGACCAGCCCCCTTTTTGTTCCATTTCATTCTCCAACCTCCGTCTAATCAACGCTTCGTAGACTTCGCTGAGCGTGTTCAGTAGACAGATAGGTCTATACGTGTTGACAGTCCCTGGCTTACTTTCCTTTGGTATGAAAATCACTTTTGCGTTTTTCCAGTCCGTTGGGAATATTTGTGTCTTTATCAGCTCGTTTAGCACTATTAGAATCCAAGCGCCGTTTAGCTTTGTCGCTTTTTTGATTGCCTCTGAGGGGATTGCGTCTAGACCTAGGGTTTTACCTGATTTCATATTGCCTAAGTCCTCTTCCAGTTCCTTTCCAGTGAAGGCTGGTGCATTTGCTGTGCACTTTCTATATTCGCAGGTCTCAGCGTAGGGTAAGGAAATAGGTCCCTCAATATTTCCATTTTTCCTTTTATTCCTTTTACTGCTATTTTGAAACCATCTCCCCACACATCATTATTCATTTCTTGCTTAGTTCCTTCCAGTGTCGTTGTTTGGAATCTCTTATTAATTTCCGTAATTTCTTCTTGCACCTTTTATGGTTCTCGAGGACTTTTTCTCTTTCTTCTTCACTGGCATTTTCACCTGTTCTTGTATACTGCCTTCTAATCATGTTACATTCTTTTCTTTTCTCACTTATCGCGGAGTCCCACCAGTATGGTACCGTCCTCTCGCCTCTGGGCCCTTCACTTCTGCTGTTCAGATAAGCTTCCCTTATTATTTCTGTACACAGTTTATGTGACCTTTTGTCCTCATCTGACATATTACATAGTCTCAGTTGTAGGTGGGCTCTGAAAGCGTTCAAGTCGGTTATAAAACCACTTTTATATCATAGCCTATATAGCGATTATCCGTTAGGTTTACAAACGTTGGTAAACCGCTGTTGTTATGCACTACCAGGTTCAGGGCTGCTATCTACTCAAGCCAGTATACTCCTCTGCTGTCCGTTATTAGGGATTCCCACATATGAGATTTCGCGTTTACATCGCCCTCGATAACTGCTTCTCGTTTAGTAGTTTTTACATTGTTGGCCATTTCATCCACTAGTTTCAAGTATTCCTCCATGCTTATATTTGGTGATATGTAGCAGCAATAGAGGTCCCATTTTCCTAAGTTTACCCCTTCTTACTGTCTTACTTGTCACAGCCAGGCATTTGTTTACAAACAAAATTGCTACTTTGTATATTATTTGTCCTGTAATTGGGGTCACCTGTTGGGCAATAAATGCATATTATTATTATCATAATCACCATAGTTCAGAGTTCCCTACACGTCCTTGCTCTGTGTCGGTTCGTCTGTGAAACACCCCGTATATTTAAAGGAAGCTTTTGAAATAATCCAATAGCGAAAAATTTAAACAGATTTTGATCATTCAAGTGCATACAATTCAGTTTTATAGTTCAAAATAGATGTGATTTTTTAATAAAATAAGCATCCCAGCTTTCATTGCAGTAATAATCAGTAAATCAACAGTATTACGTCTACATTAAAAGTAATGAATATATGGACGATAACTGTCGATATCTATAAAATAGTATGTACCTATTGTAAATATTTTCATCCAGTAGAACCTTTTTTAATATACCATATAGTCTTCTATTCTGTACATCTTCGAATAAATTCTTTCATCTATGCACCAGCATGTGTTTCCAATAAAACTCAGAACTGTCGAGAGCTAGATGATAAAACTTGTAACAGTTATTTTTTTTATCGAGAATCTATATAGTTGTCATAAATAATATTGTGTTCGTTTATGAGTAGTAATAATGTTTTAATAGATAGAAGTATATATTGAACAGGTTCGTAGTTTATAGTTTAGTTAATGTCGCTGGAATTATACCATATTATAGTCAATCCGACATTGTCAAAGTAACTAAGAACTCCGTGTTGCTTTATATTCGGAGAATCACATGAAAAACGAGAATGATTCCATGGAATTGTGAATTAATTAAATGTTTCTGAAAATCGTACAAATTAAATTTTGTTTATTAATGTTTCAGCAGTAATTTATTGAAACCATTGAATGTTGAAAGTCCGAAATATGTCTTTTATTTATAATAATAAGATCTGCAGACGCGTTTTCGTGCCATTATTGACACAAAGTCAGCAGTATGGTTCGCAGTTTCGCTTCAGTCGACAAACCGCAGGACAGAAGGCGTGACACTAGCGCGGAAAGTGACACCGGCGGCACCAAGAATTGAAATCAAGGCAATTTACTTCTCTCCCTATGCTGTTGCCATCACGGCTGTGCCTGTTTGACAACGACACACTCGGTAAATTCTGAACTTGTTTACGAAACGATGAGTACACATGTTGAGATAGTGAAAATTCACGTTTCGTTGTAATTTGATATTTCACAAATATGTTGTTGCTTAATTGTAAATTAACGACAAATTTATTTACCAATTCAGTTATAAATAATATGTAAACTCCAAACATATTTTTGTATGTTAAAGCAAATATGTTACATGTCTAAGATATTTATGATACGATCAAGTGTACAATATGAGTAAAAAGGCTTGAAATTAACTATTTATTGCAACACGCGGAACAGGTAGATTTAAATACAAAAGCAGCGAGTTAATATGTCAAAAAACTATAGTTGAGCTTACAATTGCGATACGGGAATTACTCTAAAGGTGTACACTATCCTAGCCAGATTGCTAGTAAATGCAGAAATGTGTTTATTACAATTTAAATTTCAATCCAACGTCAATCTCAAAAGTTTAGATTATTTACAAACATGAATGTGCTACTATTGCTGTTACTCCTTTCTAGGAAAAAATCACCAACCATATCTACGAAATGATGTGTAACATTCGTTGAATCATTCTTGCATGCAACGAATAGAAACGGACCCATTATAAATCATTATGGCACTCCTCTTCACTCTATTTTCAACCAATATAACTAAATTACTTCTTCTACTTGTTGTATTTTTACACATCGCATTCTGATTGCAATGTAAGATCTATGTGTAACTCCACTAAATCCATGTCTCTTTAATTAAGGTCTCAAAATTTCGTGATTAACAGTAGCAAATACGAAATTTGTAATTGTTATCATATATTCAAAAATGTTAGAATTAGCAGATTCTTTTTGACCGTAAAGCAGATGGTAGCATAGTACAGCAAGAAGTAATTCTAATATAATTTATTATTTTTTATAATTATCAATAACTTCTTGTTTTAATTCTGTGTGTGTAGTTCTCTTGGAACTCGATAGTAACAAAGGTAAGAGCAGCTAGCTACAGACAGGGCATTACTTCCAGTCTGGTGTTGGAATCTTCTCGATGACACTTGTGGCAACGTCTCGTTAGATCGGTACTCCAGTTGAAATACCCTTCACTGTTAGGACATAATTAATAACGCAACATTATTTACAGCGAGGTAATGTTGTAACAAAGCTATGCAAATATATTTACTCATACAAGAGCTGTAGTCTTGATAAGCAATGCGGCGTAGAAAGCCGCTGCAGCTGCACTTACCAGCACAAACAATTCCAAGGTTCCAAACACTCATAAGATTTATATAGACAACTATTCTTGATCACTAGGTAGGTTGGTTGCTCATGATCAAATCTACATCATCCTTCATCGGGTTAGAATACACTTTCTGGATGTAGTGAGCCTAGATATAAATAGCAAATTTCACGGCACATGTTTACCACAACATTTCCAGGACTACATTTGAAATTATGTCCCCAATTCCTTATAATGCCAAATGAAGAAACCAATTTGACATAGAGGAAATTCGGTAACCGAGATCGGAACTTCAGACAAATCGTTGTTACGTTAATATCACTAAAGAAACGACTTTCTAGTTTTCCCTATTTTTATTTAAACTTTTTTGGTAATTATGTAGTTATTATTACTACAATTTGGAACTTAATAGTTTCAGTACTTCTAGGTAGCTTTTGAAGTTTCTGGAATGGGACTGTTACTATATAAAATAACTTTGGCACAACTTTAAAAATTGATATTCAATAGTCCCTGTAACGTTATCTTGTTACTAATATTTTACTTCAAAGTTTTTATTACTTTATGGTAGCTTTGAAAGTAACTACGACGTCGTTTCTATTTTTGAAATTCCTTCAAAGTTATGGAACTGTGTAGTAATATTTAAGGTGAAATTAATTATCTCGCTACTAACGAAAACTACATCACAGTAATTTTTACTTCCCACTCTGCCAATACCACTTTGCAGTAATTTCTGTAAAATGCGCCATATTTACTGACAAAATGTAGGACGCCATTACATTAATTTCAATTTCCTTATTGTACAACAATTACAGTATCCTCAAAATATCATAAAAAAAAAATAAATTAAACCGAAACTGAATTCCTATAATTAGGAGAGACGTTAGAAAAACATTTTAACACCTTTCACCAATTTCATGTATTTTTTTATTGTCTTCCCGAAAAAAACTAATTGTAAAACATATATTTTGAGATAGCGCGTTTAAGTTTTTAATCTATCAACATCACATTTGACAGAATTTTTTTAAGTGTTTTGAATTTCTTTGTACTCGAAACTCGTAAATCAGTAAAGTTGTGCGTACCCCTACAAGCAATATATTTCCGTAAACCTACAAATATTATTTCCATTATGGTTGTCGCGGCTGGATAATGACGGGAGATGCTTAAAAGCTCCTTTTAAATATGTAAGACAAAGACAAGGCGAAAACCAGAAGCAAAGAAACGAAACCTTATAAAGTAGCGATGACCACGCCGCTACGTTCCCGTCACTTAGTTGGAACGTAAGTGCGACGTAGCGGTATAAGTAGCGCGGTAGTAATTTTTACGTAGCTATATCTTCAAAATGTTCCCCATTTTGGTCGTTGGCACGTAATGGAAACGTGGCAATAACGTTCCCGTCATTAGTAACCACAACTTTACAACTCCCAACAACAGTCGCTGGGACGTAACAACGACTAAAAATGCTGCTTGGGAATATTGATACATTGGTAACTTAGAATAGCACGATAGACTTGTTGTTAAACAAATGTTAATAAACAAATCTGAATATTAACAAAACTTTAATTTAATTTAGAAGCAAAAAGGGAACACAACGATCTCCGCTGTTTCACGACTTAAAATAAATTAAAATATTATATTTGCTGCACTCCATACATTTTCTTATTTATCGCCGTTTCTTAGAACTCCCATTTACAAATACAATACGTTCTCACGGTTTATGACCACCCAAAACCAGACGTTTTACTTGGAATTTTGATAATAACATAAAAATATGGATTCTAGGTATTTTTCGAGGTGGACTATAACATATGGCCACGGCTGTATATATCTAATAAAATTTAGAAAGATAATCAAACAGTAAATTCGTAACAAAATAATTAAATGTAACAAAAGTTTAAGCAATTTAAAACAGTGATAGCCTGCGGGTTATGGGCAGTTAGTGAGATATAGTAAATTTAAAGTTACGTAACTATAATCAAACTAAATCACCAAAGAAAAATCAAGTTTAAATAAAATGTTTTTTTAAGGTAACAACATTAACAACTTAACAACAAACAGAATTGGAATGGATATCTTTATCGATATTAAAAAAAATTAAATTATATCTTACATTTGCAGTAAAAATAAAATAAAAAGAACAAGCCTCAATATCCTCCAACGTTTCTCAAACTGGAAATTTACTAGTAAGTCGTATGCCACCAATCTTTTACGCTATTTCAAGCCAAATAATAAAACCAATAAAAAAGGGGCAATCAGAAGTTGAATTAAGTGATAGAAAGAAACGATTAAAGTATATCGTCATCTGTAGTCAAGAAGACCGCTGTTTCATTCTTCCTTACATATACATAACTGAATGGAATTTGGTCGGAGAAAGTTTTCTTTTAATTGGTCCAATTCAGTCTTCTTCGTATAAAGATATACTTTGACAACTTTCAATCTCCATTGAGGCGAAGTGGTAACAATAAAATATATATACATATATATATAAATCGGTTTTATAACGTCCGTCGTCTTCCGATTTCCAATCTCCACTCGTTTCTATTTGCCCATAATTCGTCATCCAGGCCCCTCATCCTCATTTCGGTGTCTTTTCCTTCTCTCCAGCTCCTCGATGGTCTTCCTCGTTTTTTCGCCCATTTGGATTCCATTGTATTATTTGTTTAGGTAGCCTTTCGTTCTCCATTCTCTGCACATGCCCGTACCATACCAATTGTTTTGTTCTTATCTCGTCCATTATCATGCGTTCACCCACTCTCATAATTTCTCTTATTCGTTGATTTGTAACTCGTTCTCTTATTGATTTTCCTGCTGCTCTTCTCCAATAATCCATTTGCGTAGCGGACAGCATTCTCTCTGTTTTGTCCTTGATTGACCAAACGCCTGAACTGTACGTAAAAATACTCTTTACTATGGTGTCATATATGAACTTGTTCTGTTTCGATATACATACTTTGGTCGCAGAGTATTCCATTTATTAAATTTATCGCTTTTCTTCCTTGTACATTTCGGTATTTTATAGCTCTGTCTAGGGTTCCGTCCGCTGCTATTTTTAGCCCCAAATATTTGTTCTCGTCACAGGACTTAATTAGCTGTCCCGTATTTAATACTAGTACTAATACGGCCTGCTGAGCCTAGAGCGTGACAGCGTAAGAAACCTATATAAAAAGCGACTTAACGAAAAACTTAATGCACGTTCAGGCGAAAACCCAAATGAAGTGTATATGATTGCATTACTCCAAGCATTCATCAAGCCGTAAAAGAAGCACTAGGTCTAGTGGAAGAAGAATCGAAGAGGAGAAAACCATATTGGTGGGATGCTGAGATTGGAAGAGAAATAGAAGAAAAGAGAAAACTGTATCACATTTACTTATCTTAGAAAACAGATGATTCCAGACAAAATTACCAGAGCGCAGAATCAACGGTAAGAAGAATGATTAGTGCTAAGAAAAATGTAGCATGGATGTAAAAGTGACGGAAAATAGACTCTTATGTAGGAGGTCGAAGAAGTACCGAAAGTTGGAAGACCATAAAATCAGTTAGAAAAAAACGACCAGAGATATAATTTCGCCAATATCAGCCAAAGAATGGGATGCACACTTTAAAAAACTTTTAACGGAAATAGGAGCAGAATTGCAAGAAGAAGAAATAAATGATGCCTTTAGAACGACAGGATCTCCAATACCGTTAACACTTCCTGAAGTTAAAAACATATGCACAACCTTAATACGCCGAAAATTTGCTGGACCCAGAAATATCCCGAATGAACTTATTAAATATGGTACAAATGAACTGTTTGTGAGACTACGAAATCTTTTCCAAAAATATCTAAACGGAACCAAAGTCCCAAACGAGTGGAAAACATCATATATAACCACGATTCACAAAAAACGAAGGAAAGATATGTGCGACAATTAATAGAGGAATATCTGTGACTAGTACGATGAGCAGAGTCTACGGCAAAATAATAGGAAATAAAATGGAAAAGGTGTACAAAGACATGGAGGCAGAAGAATAGGTCGGATTCAGGGCAGGTAGATCGACTATGGGTTATCTGTTCTGTATAACTCAAGATATCGAAAAAAAATGAACTTCTTAAATAATTAAAAGTTCATGATTTTTATGAAAGAAAATTAGTGGATTTAAACATTTGAACATTTAAACTTTCAATGGCTTCTTTTAGTTTTAAATTCGTATATTAAAAATGGTGCTTTCAATCTGTAGTTTGATACATATTATATTTGATTTAAAAAGTAGAAGAAAACTTTTTAGTCCCCGTATTTTATGTGTTCCTGCTTATAAATTGTTTACCTTCCTATTAACACACAAAGAAATTTAAAAAATCTAACTAACAGTGTCACATGCAGATTTTATAAAAGTAAGAAATAAACAAAGTGACATCACAACGTTCTATGTTTTCTAGAAATCAGCTGTTTGTAAATTCTCTCTAATATAAGATGCTAAACTGTTCTAGACAGTTAAGACAGCTATAGAATCCAATTTGTCCAAAATATACGAATACCAAACAAAGGAACACATATGTACATATATAACTCAACACGTATAATTTCAGGGGTAAGAACAAAAAATTTCTTGCTCAGTTAATCATACACCTGTCAAATTATTTAATAATTGTTAAACTAAAGTATGTAGTTGTAGTGCTGTTGTATTTTCCCTTGAAATTTCTCACTTAATAATTGTTTGTTTATCTTAAAATGAGGACATAACATGCGCTTGTCTACACATTCGCGTTGCACATTATATTCAATAGTAAGGTCCTCGCCACCCTAGCTACATACTTTTCTATTGTCTAGTCACGTCTTTGCTGGCTCATCATTGACAGACGATTCTTTTCGAGGAGCCCGAATGTTTCGTCAGCCACGTGCTGCGTTTTAATAATAAACATTTATTGAGCGCCCTCTAGAGGGTACTTAGTAACGATAGGAACGTGCGATAGTGCGAGAATTTTTGCGAAATTAAAATGAGAAACGAGTGGACAATACGAAGCGATGTAAACGTTACACGTGTTGATGTGACTGAAAGATTGGATAATGTTTTTTTTTTTATTTCTGAAAAACTATTCATAGTATGTTATAAAAAAAATAGGGCCTGTAATTAAATATTTAGAATTATATTAAAACGCTTGACTTTTATGACTATTTAAGTTCCTTTTTCGTTTCAATTGGTTCGGCTTTATTACATAAACTTATTTTCTATAGATCAAAGATATTTCTAGAAAAGAACGCAAAAGCTTAATGTGGACTAGATTTTTTCTCCAACTTATTTTATTCCTTCAATGTCAATTATTCAAAAAATTTTTCAGAGACTATAACTCTTTAATAATACATACGGTTGCCAATTTGCAATTAATATTTATTTGTACTTGCAGCTTAATGCTGTATGCAGCTTTCAAATAGTAATGATCAAAAATTACTTTTCAAAAGCGATGATAAGTATTAACTTAAAATCTCCGTAAGTGTATCTATTTATGCACAGATTTTAGGTACATTGAATTTAATCTTAGGTAGATATTTACAAGTTCTAACTTTGAAATCAGTAGTATGAAGAACTGCAATAAGAAATGAGAGACCAGTTTGGATGTATAATCATAAACTTCTTCCTCAATTTGTGGACAATCTGGTGCTAATGCCAAAATATTTTTAGGACCAAACTTTTTAAATTAGAAGATCGAAATTAAAAACGGCCAACAATTTAATAATAATAGAATAAGATAAAGAAAAAAAAAGAAATAAATTACATGTAAGATTTAATAAATTATAATACGAAACATTTTAATGGTGAAAGAGAATCTTATATAGTTTTTTTATTTTTTCAAGAGTGCGGTTAGCACAGTATCTAACCAGAGCAAGTAACTCCTCTGAACAGTCTCAAGATGCACCTCGAAACAATCCTATTGACATAACATCAAGGTATTGGGCTGTCTAACAACCAGTCCTCAAGCTATCATATTTCTCCTACGTCTTCTTCTGTCAATATAAGGATTAGAAAGAATTCGAAGACTGGTACGTATTTTTAGATATTATACTTTGCTGTCAAATTGAATTTGAATTTCAGCGCGCGCCACCGTTCGGTTTCGATCATAATCTTCGTGGATTCTCATTGTTGATTCCATCTGGCTCGCTAGTTCATCAGTTTCTTTTCTAGTCATGATTTTCTTTATCATTTTATAGCAGTGTACGCATCTTACCATAGGTTCTCTGTCTAAAAAGATTCCAATAGCTATATACAATCAGAGTGTATTCAGGAATATCTAGTGCAGAGCAATACATGCAGTAATCTGTGACATTCTTATGCAGACGCCTTGTACAAGTTCTGCGTAATCAATGCCTATGTCAGATGGTAGTCTGTACAGTGGTGTTTGCAATTCACTCACTGGTCAATGTTTGGAGGTAACCTCCTCAATCATGATTTTTTGTCTTGGCTTCCTATGTGGCCTGCCAAGAACCTAACGAGGTTATAGTATATCTCCTTTCCGAACCAAGAAGATCGACGGGAACAGTCTTTGCGATCACTTGTAAATGCAGTGCAGAGACAGTCTCAAGACCTTTGCTTTAAGCCGCTTAGCGGCTTCCGGTTTTAAACATAGAAGTTTCCCGAAGCAATGTCTCTCTGCCGTATAGTTTTTTTTCGCTTTTAGGAACTCCTCATTTGAGACATAATTTTGGTTAAGCCTTCTTCTCGGCATTATGCACTGGTGCTTATGTTTTTTAAAGTTTCTCTGTCATCGATGGTGACACCAAATATTTCACTGTATTTGTCGATGTGATTTTAATCCCATTCAAGTTGATAAAGATAAGTTCCGCTTTCTTCTACCTATACCTATACCATCCATACCCAAACCCTTCGTAGATACTCATTGACATATAACATGAATTTTTCCACGTTTCTGGCTCTGACTATCAGTGCCAAATTGTTTGCAAAGCCAACGTTGAGATCAAGATTAGAAGTAAAATACAATTATCTATATCAATACTAATGAATCCCTTCTAAAATGTGCTGAATGATAAAATAAATAAGTCATAATCTGCACCTACACACATAAAACTTTCTGGGATAAATTCTTATCCCTTCAGTTGGTGTTAAAATATAGATAAGTAATTACCCGAAAAAGCGATAGTTCTAATCAAATTAAATGTATTTGTTGAGTGTATTTGTTGTTTTCCAGATTAAATTACATCTAAATGCCGAAGTAAAAAAGTGATAGAATTGTTGTCTAATAAAGATAAGTTAAACACCGATTTAAAGACAACAAGTTATCCATTACTGCATAATTCATAGATCAGGATATAGAATACATCCAAATGTAAAACATTTCATCTGCTTTGGAGAAACTCAACACCGAAAGTAATCCGAAAATATTTGCTTAGATTGCACTTGCTTAATTAACGCACAAGCATTTTGTTAGAGAAAGGGTAGCGTTCCTGTTCTAACACGAATAACGACTATTCTGTATACTTTGGCTAACGAAAATGGATGCTGCATTTTATTTACGCATCAAATATAGGAATTATAAGAAGAAGATTATTCTGCATTTGTGACGGTTTTTATAGATAGTGGTATAGTACCTGGCAGCAGGGTGTCGGGGGTCTCGGTGCAAAAGTCCAAATACATTCCTAAACTGCGATTCCCAAAAGCTAATTTGGGGCGCCTGATTTTGGATATCACCTAGCCTCTGGTTGTTAGTACTGACGTCAGTAGGATACGTCGCGAAGAACGAACTTTAACTCTTCTCGATGTTAAACAGAGATAAAACTAACACTTCTAAGAATATCTGCAACTCCTTTTGGGGTAACAGTTATTACATCGAAAGATTGGTAGTTCTCGTTTTCAATATAATACGAACACTTCCCAGGATAACCCTAACTCTTTTCTGGGTAACAGCCAGTAAATCGGAAGTTAAGTATTTCTCCTTTTCGAGATTATACTAACGCTTTCGAGTATAACCGTAACTCTTTTCGACGTAATAGTAACTACCTCAAAATTTAAGCATATCTCCTTTTCGAGAGTATTCTAACACTTTTAAAGATAACTCTAACTCTTTTCGGGATAGCAGTTACTATATCGAGGTTAAGTATTTTTCCTTTCCGAGATGAGACTAACACTTTAAAAGATATAAGCAACTGCCGCAGAGACAATATTGTTATCACTTCTGAATATAAGACTAGCACTTTTTATTCTAACTCTAACACAATTTTCTATCTAAGTCTTCATTCAAACAACTATTCCCAAAATTATTATCATGAAGTTGCAATTTACCATTATATGTCGTGCCTGCAACTAGTTTGTGCATATTTTTGTTCTTCCGACTTTATTCGTTTACCTTTTATTAATACTGTCGATGATGCTAATGTTGATATAAGAAGAAAGTATAGTATGATCGTAAACCGCTCTACAAATAAGGACCTAATCAGAGACGACGCATTGTTACTATATTTACACAAGCCGCAAAAGCGCATCGATATTATTACAATTTGTTTGTGCCATTGTGTCACAACAATCACGATTGTAGTCCACCTAAATACTGTACGGCTTCCATCGCAAAAATCCAGAATATCATTCATGAATCGTTATGGTCGTCTGGTGATTGGGATAAAGGTCTTTTGGTACTCGAACACACAGCTGCCAAATCCGGCTATTTATTAAACATGCGTGTTAATCTACGCACACAATTCATCGGGGACCTTTCCGTACGCCTCAGTTAGGGCCGAGAATCGCGGTATTGTTTCCGTCATTATACGGGGTGTGCGGTCTGTACGACTAACATGTTTATTTGTTAGTTGCCGGGGTTGATTGAGCGGTCATATTCTCGGTTTGTACTGTGGGGTTGCACCGATGAGCATGGTCTCATTGTCGTTTTATTGGAACCGTAACGTGCGATGTGCATTGTGGCTTTGCTTCTCTATAATTCTGTGTGTGTATCGTATATGGTGCGAATGAAATCGTCTTTTGAAATGTGTGTATGATTTATTTGAACTGTTAGTCAGTAGAATGTTTGTAAGTTACACTTCTTTATAGTGGTAAAAATGTATGGCAAGTAATAGTTACACATCTTGGTCAAAATAAATTTGGAAAGGAATAATGAATTACATGTACATATATTAAAAAATATATGTGAAATGCTGTTTTAAAGATTGTCAACATTTCTTAAAAATTGCAATTTTTACATCAATGATACAAGACCCACACTGCACACTAAATTTAAAACTTTATATTTGAAAAAGTGTGCAATTTAATAAACAAAAAATTTGCTGCGATATATGCATCCAGATATGAACACTAAAAAACATGTCAAATATTTGTATGGACTACCAACTGAAGGAAGCTATCAGTCGAAAATGAAATACAAAAAGTCGGTACGATTAAAATCCCACACAGCCAGTGCTAAACCTTAAATAATTGCATTTTATTTGTTGGCTTCTTAAAATATGTTCTCTTCCTAAAAAATCAATGCTAAGTTTCCTAACTAGCAATCAATCCTCCACCTGAAAGATTAGATGCTTTTCGGGGTATCTATCACTCTTTGGGCACAAACTTTTTAATTGTTTATCTAAGACTATACCTATTTGTACCGTACATTGTAAATATGGCTTAATACAAAATCAAATTTAAACATATGAAATTATACATAATTGAATACGACCTTATGTTATGCCACGCTTAAAGCGTACAATGCGAATGGACCTGAAAGATATAATTAATTCTAAATATTTTCAAGGAAATATACAAAATTTACATTGTTACTATTTGAACAATTAATTCATTATTCTAATATTATTTCATTTTTTTTTGTGTAGGTACATGCAATATAGTTTCGCAAACTAAATAAACTTATCATTATTCTTATGCATTGTAGCGAGTAGTACAATTCGTTATTAAAATCGGCGCAAAGTGTGAAATTATATGTATTCAAATTGGCTACAATTTAAAGGCATAGTGTTCTAAAACGTTTCTTGAAATAACTAAATGCATGCTGACTATTGTTCGTTTTTTAGCGTCCTGAAGTGTTTAATTAATGTCGATTAGATTAGATTTGTTCAAAGATTAGGAATTGATACTAACCACTAAATTACTAAAAAGAATTCAAAGATATGTATTTGTTAAAATTGTCAAACTCCGTTTTACTTCCCATTTCTGACAATTGTGCAACAGTGTACCACAAACAAGAACGTTGTTTACAGCATGCGAATATTAAGAATTATATTTTGCAATTTCACAAACTAAAGAAATTCAAAATATTTCAATAAGTAACGCAAGGCACGTTTCTAGATTTACATAGATACACCAAAATTAAAAAATATATATGCATAAGAAATTAAAAACTTAAAACAAAATCCAACGCACAGTTACGTAAATAATTTAAGACAAAAAAGTTTCAAAGACCATTACAAAAAAGTAAGGAATTGCTTTTATTTATGTACATTTTATTTAATTTCCTTCTCGTATTCACAAATTGAAGAAATCCTAATTACTACATCTTTAACAAGATATGATAAACACTTTTACAATGCTTAAACGTCAAATTAATTTAACATTTTCTTTTTTGACATGTAGTGAAGAGAAAAAAATGGTTGCTGCTTGAAAAAATTAATTTTTCGAAATTCGGCGTCATTTTCTGAACACCGTGCTTAAATTCGGTTCAACATGTTTACAGGTTTGCAAAGCTATAGCGCTTATACATCAGCAAATCCTGAAAATATTTGGCCTGAGCCACTTGGATTTTGAGAATTTTTTTTTGTGAAAGGCTGGGTCTGCCAAATATTACGAAGAAACTGAATAATTAAAAAAATTACGCACTTTACACACATGATTTTTTATATAAAGTTATATTACAATTTAGTATAGCTTTTGAAAATAAAAAAATATAATATTCCATTTAAAGAAATGAAGTTTGCATCAATTTCCGGTAAACCAGAAGTTGGAAAAAATTCAAAATGTTTTTTCCTGAAACGAGTTTTTCCGAAAATCACATATACATATATTATCTGTGTTGAAGAATTTGTACGTCCCACGAAGCGACTTTTATGTAATTAAAATGTTTGTCAATTGTGTAAATGATCTTTTACATTTGTGTGAATTAGGGCTAAGTGAAATATCGATACATCATCCAGAACTCGATACTATTACCGGTATCGATTCCTCGGTACCTTTAAAAACATCGGTATCGATATCAATCCAACGATATTAGCGTACCGATACCAACGAATCGATACTACGATATTGTACAAATCTTGAAATCTTAAAAAATATCAACAGATCATTCTATATTGCCAATAACTATGGTATCGATACCAAGGTATCGGTTCTAAAGTATCGATATCTGTCGATACTTAGCCGCTTTCAGTAGTCGGAATCGATACCATGCACGGCATCGATACATCGGTAAGTATCGACGCTTCCATTGGTGTCGATACTCGATACCGTAAGCCCTAGTGTCAATATAAATTATTAATTTATAATATTTCAGTGACTAACTGATGATCTGTAATATCTAAAGTGTCAGAAACATTCGCTATTATAAAAACCTATATTTTTAACTATTATTCCTCTGCAATGATTGCAAAGCGTAATTACATTGGACCACTCAAAACTGAAAGTTTGGGAAACTATCAGGCATTACTTTTTAGGATCATATTTATAGTTCCTACTTGAGGTTGTGCCGATACTTGAGTACGTGATTTTGACGTAAATGTCAAACGGTAGGTACCTTTTTTTTAACTATAAATACGATACTAAAATGCTTCAAATTAAAATATGTCGAAATCGATCATTTTGGTAGCACCTTGTATAAATGTAAAAATTGCCTTTGCATTCACTATTGGATTATTTTCAAAAGTACAAAAATAATATTGTGTTCATAATGGACGCTTGCTTTAAATATCGATCAGTTGAATCAGTACATCGATGACAACTTACAATGTTGAAAAGTACATAACAACATCTACATAAGAATATGTAATATACGGGGACAAAGGATCTCTATATAGATGATAAATCAATTAATCAATGGTAATATGTAATTAACAGTAAACAAATTTTTTTAGACTTGTACTGCAAAACCTGATTTGTTTTATGGGCGACACAAAATGAAAAAATTTGAGAAAATTAACTAGTAAACAAATATTAAGTTTTAACGGGTCGACTTGTCTGACTGCGAAAACCTGATACATTTTTAGTTTTATGGGCGACACAAAATCCAGTTTAAAAAAAGATAGTTTGAGATTTGAAATTATCTTTTCTCCCGTGTACTATTTAATATTGCAGTATTATGTATTAAGTTTCCTAGTAGAAAAAAAACTACTGATTATTATTATTATATATTCTTTGTGTGGGAGAATAAAACTTATCCTGGAACATCATCACAAATATAATATAATATAATATGCATATACATAACGTGTTTACAATGTCGTTGATTTATAAAATAAACCAACATTTGCATCAAATTTGCAATTGAAATTACATTCATAAATATTTACATATAAATAAATTGTGAAGTGTATCTTGTGATAAATTTATTTTAATTAAAACAACTTTTAAAAAATTCAGATTGTTTATTTCTTTTCTCAGAATCATGGAAGCTAACTGAATAATTTTTTTTATATTTTGGCATAAATCAAATTTTTTCTAATTACGTATTAGTAACTTTGCTTTAAACTTTATTGTACCAGCGAAAACATTATTCTGCAATTTTATTTATGGAAAATTTCTTTGACTAGTTCTATCTCTAATTTATTCAGGAATAACAAATACTTAGACAGGAAGCATAACATGAACAGTTTTTCATTTTTTAACTTGCTGACGAAGAACGTGCTTTTTTATTTTTTAATGTTTATATGTTTACTATCAGTGATTTTCTACTATCGGTTCCATTATAAACTATACACAAAGATAAACACAAACGTAACAATTATAATTTATTTAAATGCCTCAACTTAATTAATACTTCTTTTAATTATATCGAAATAAAACTTGATAAACAAGATTAATTTTACGATGGTCGCGTCTATATTAAACGAAAACCCGGACATCTATCAATAAAACTGCATTTAATGTCTTTGATTGCGTAAATACCATGATAATTAAACGAATACAATTTTCATCTACACACGTTAAGATCAAGTAAATAGGTACCTTTTTTTTTATAAATACGATATCTAGCGCCGTATTTCGTAACTTTTAATAGTGTACCGGCATTAATTTCAACGTATTAATTCCACAGTATACCTGTCCAGTCGAAGCATCAATCTATAAAGACAAACATGTTCGATAGTTTTTTTTTCAAACAGCCATAAAAATATCGTCCACCTTTACGGGCGATTATAAAACAAGATTTAGGAAGATTTTATGATGACTGAAACGTCGTTTTAATAATTTTTGGACGTTTTATTGAGATGTATCTTTCCTCTACGTATGCATACAAGCCAGATATAGACAATAATATCGTGGTAAATTATACTAACGGTGAATGAGAAGAAAGATAACCTACCAAAAACCAAGATGAAAAGTTGTTTCGGCCAAGTAAATATGTTACTTCACAAAAGATGATTTTTACAAGGAAGATGTGAAGTGAATGTTAAGAATTTGTTTATTAAAAGGATACTGTTTCACCGAAATTATATGCGGGTATAAATTTAATATTTTTATAAATACATATTTCTAATTTTAACATTTACTACACCCTCGTTAACAATTAAAAAAGATCGAACCATAAATCTCACAATAGGTACTTGTTTTTATCTGTGGTAGATGATTACAGATAAAAATAGGTATTTCACCTTATTTTTTTGTATATAACTTAAACAGCTTTACAATTACAAGCACAACAAAGTAATGAAATTTTTTTTAAAAAGCGAAGCCTTTGTTTACTAATTAAAAATTCGCACTAAAAATGTGCATTTAATTTGAAAAAGATGGTACACACCTGTGAGTTCGTTTCACATAAATGTTTATTTAAATGTATACAACTACATACATCGACTATATGCAAATGTGCCAGAGGAAAGATCTTTAAAGAAGAAGACATAGTTTTGAATGAGGCTGTAGATTTTGCACCAACTGTTGTTCACAAACATTTTCTGCGCAACAAAAACGTGCTTTGTAGTTAGAGATAGACCCCCATAAAGGTATACCGAATTATATTCGTCCCCGCATAGTACAGGGTGATCAGATAAGAATGCAAAGTGCTTTAAAGAGCATATATTTTTTGGTAACATTTACTGGGTGGATTTCAGTGAAAAATCACTTTAAAGGTTTAAGATGCCGGTTACGCCCCCTTGGCGACCATCTTGGAAATCCAAAAATATTTTGCACTGTCTTCTTTTGATCACTTTAATAATAAATTTTTCTACCGTCTCTACGACGAATAGTTTCAGAGATACAGCACTTTGCATTCTTATCTGACCACCCTGTACATACACAGATATAAATGATTTCTCAGATAGATTCTGCTATAAGCATTGTAATAGATACGTTCTGCAAGAAAGCTTTGTCCGGCAAGGTTTTGTCTGGCGTGGAAAATCCTATGATGATTATGTTTATATGAATTTGTATGATCACCATACATAGTAAGGTTAACATCGTCCGAAAATGATCTATAATATCATTCACGTGCATATTACGTAATATTGTTCCTAAAAAAAAAAAAAAATATATATATATATATAAAAATATATTTAAAAACGGGTCGATGGCCGCAGTGGTTAGGCGGCTGACTATTGTTGTGAGAGAACGATAGGTGCCGGGGTTCAATTCTCTGGAGGGACGGTGACATTTTTTCAGAGAGTTTAATCCCGGATCGACTTGCCATTCGCTGTTGGGAGCAAAGTGATTAACAGCGCGGCATCATAAAAGGCGATATGATGCTGTCACAAAGCCATTTAAAACACAAGACGAAAACTACACCGCAAATTGATAGCCAGACAAGTAATACAGCTTACGGAGTCACTGCAACTAAGCACCCACCACAGATTAAAAAAAAAAAAAAAATACTGTCCCCACCAAACACTATTTTTTGATGTTTATTAGAGAAGGGAAGTTTTACAAATTCAATCTCTTTCTTCAATAAAGACGAAACCCAATTTTTTCATCTTGCACACAATCGAATAACTGGGGTGTTTCACACTATTCAATGTGCTGCAAAATTCATTAAAAATTAGCACAGTTTCGTTTTCCTGAATCCATGTTGGTTTTGTACAGTGATTATCATATTTATCCAAAAAGTAATTCAATCGGTCCAGCATTTAATTCGAATATTTTAGAAACAGTTGATCAAATGTATTAGAATATCGATAACAAGTTCCTTAAAACCATTAAATAAATATTGAATTTCTTAAAACCATTAAATAAATATTGAAAGATTGTCCGGACCGATTGAAGGTTAATTTTTTTTCGTACTACAAATTGCATTTTTTACAGAATGGGAAAATACACACAGATTCAGACTTCATGACTATTTCGTTATTGATCGCAACGACGGGCAGACAAGCAGTCATTCTTGTGGGAATTTCTTGAAATAATTTATCAAAAATCGTAGGAGCTTCAGGGAACTCGGTAATAACATGCATTATTTTGTGAATATTCAATTTTTTTCATTTTCATTGATTTGAAAGTATTCGATCTTACAACGCTCGTTTTGTTGTAGTAATTAGATTCCTATGCACATTTTATGATAAAAAAATAGTCAAGTTCCTTTAGCTTTTAAGTTTTTTTTGTAAAAGTAGTATAGTACAATATTTATGAAGATGGCGAAGTTCTTCATAAGGAACGTCCGTAACAGGATTCCAGGATTCGTTAGAGAGGCTATATTGAACATTTTTCTTGCTAGATGCACCGAAAACTCGTTTATTAACTTTCTGTCGACTATTTTTTTCTTCTTATTTTACACAAAGCTTTAAATTTATAAATGGATGATTGGATATAAGTATCATGAGGTGCATGACATCACTTTCAAACCAAATTTGGGAAGATATTTTCTATTACAGTTTCAGTTGTGTTTATTATACTGTAGAAGGGTCATTTAGGTTAGCTAGAATCCCCTATTTTAGATGCTAAAATATTATCTGGACTAGTGCTTCGTAGTTACAAAGTATATGCTCAGCGGTCTCGATACAAAGTTCGTAAATTCGACAAGTGTCTTGATCGTTTTTGAGACGATATCAGAAATGATATCAAGTAGCTTCTTTGTGTCCAGGTGTTGTTCTCCAGAAGAAGGCATGTTGCTTTACCTCCAATTGTAGGAATTCTTTTCCAAGTTGTCTTTTAGAAACCTCAACGAAGGTTTCAAGTTAATCGAAATGTATAATACCTCCCTATTTGACCAGGTCATCTACTTTTAGAATTGATACCCTACAACCAATATCAGGAATACCATGTAATTTGTGGTTAGCTTCATAACACTGCCTGTACATTTCTAAACCAGTTTAGATTCACAGTTATACGAAACCAGTTCTTTTAGAAAGGCCTGTTTATCAGCACAGATATAGGTACATCGATATTTGCTCTCATCTTATCTTTGCTCAGGCATTCTTGAGGGCAGAGATCTACGCCATGTAATTCCGCCTGAAAAATCGCTAGGGATAAGCCTAGGGCTTTTGAGAGATTGGTATTTGGACCATGAATTCCAACCTCCACTCCTTTATTCCCCACGGCCTGGAAATAGCACCTTGAACTGCCGTTTCTGTTGCAGTATGACAGACATGCTGTTTGTTAATTTTTCTAATAATTCTATCTCTGTTTGGAGGGCTTCTAGAATCTTTAGATGTCTGGTTAGGTTGCCACCCTTAAGCGGTACAACAGTTTTAATCAATGTGCGCTAAGACGAAGAATTCTTTTGGCTAGCACTTGTCTTTGTATTAGCTGTAATAAATGCTATTACAATGGCAATTGGGCAAATGCAAAGCGCTCCTGTAATTCCCGGGCATACAAGTCGTTGTAAATTCTGTAACTTGATTTGTCATGGTGTTATTGGTTTTTGGTCACCACACTAGAGCAACGTAAGTAACAATGAGACATAATACCATTTGATATATTCAGTATATCATTTTTTGTTTTAGCTCTCAAGTTTTTTAAAAAGCCTTTGTCCATTATAGCTTTTTCAATTGTGTTAATTATTTTTGTGAATTAATTGGCTTCCATAAACAAGCTACTTACTATAAGAAGTAACCGTATTACATAAGATGTTGTTCTGGAAATGTTGTACTTAGGATGACATTGAAATCTCTACAGACAAAAATCTTGATACTGTGGTGGAACTCTATAAAATAGAATTCTGTTCTGTAGAATCCACCAAAGCGATTCTATCGTCTGGAATAGAATCGTATATGTTGTACTCTATCAACTTTGCTTATGCTATAGAATTGTGCTTCGTTAATCTTCGGCAAGTTTCTCAAAATACGCAAAAATTTCATGGTAGCCAATAGTTTAATCGTGAAATTACTACAAATTTTTAGGGTTTTTACATGTTTTAGTCGGTTTTGTTTTTGAATTTCAACTCGATTGTAAGCAAATCACTTGTATTCCATTGTAGTTATGTTTGTGATCGTTATCATGCTCCCCTTAAATATATTGTTGTGTGTGTCACTAATGACACGAAATAAAAAATATATAAAAATATATAACAGTGCACGCCGTTGGCTGGAGTCTTTTTTTTTTTTTTTTTTTTTTTAAACTAATTAATTAGTAATTAGTTAATATAAAAGTTAATTTAATCTAATTTAATTTTTTTTTTTTTAATTTAATTTTATTTTTTTTAATTATTATTTTAATTTTACACTGCTGAACAATATCAATATCAATAATAACATAACAATATATATCGCCGGAAATATAATTCAAGATATTAATAAACGGAAAGCATTAAAAAATTTTAACAATGAAAGGAGTATGATGAGAAACTCCCTTTAAACTTCTCTGATACGCACTTTATACAAATATTTCGCCTCACAAAAGCGATGGTTGATTATTTAATTACTCAATTAGGATCCTTCTTTTCCATCACTAGAAATAATATAAAGCTATAGACATACAAAAATTTTCGCGGCACTAATTTTCTTTGGAAGAGGAACATATCAGCGCAATGTTGGACAATCATATATAGCATACCTTATAGCATTATAGGTATCATTATTGTAACAATCAATCTCTAAGTGCATAAAGCAAGTAGGTAACTGATATTGCGGATCATCTCTCCCACAGATGTATTATATTTCCAAAGACAGCAAGAGAAATAAATCAAATTGAACAACGATTCATGAGAAATTTTAGATCTCCGGGGGTTATAGCCTGTACCCAAGTTGCACTAATTGCTTCGAAGATAGAGGAGCATAATTATATAAACCACAAAGGTTACCATTCAAAAAATATTCAAATAGTACGTTATATGTCTATATGTATTTAAAACAAAATAGATTTTAATTTTTTAATAATATCGAAACATACAGTCGAGATATCACAGTTCGTGCGTTTTTGATTTTATTGGTTATGTTACCGTTGTCGACACATTCAAAGCTGTAGAAACCAGGCAAAGCAATGGGGGGGGGAGGGGGAGGAGTGCGACGAGAGGAAAGAAGTAGAATTGTAAATAGAGTACCAAACTAAAGAATAGAATCGCATTTTGCGATGCGATAACACTTCTCTATTTTATAGAGTTGCATTACTGGTTCGATAAATACACTGAAATTCAAGTATTGGGAACGATAGATTTTAATCACTAGTGTATCCTCAGATTATAAGACAGCTAGATAGATTTTAAATTATTTTTTAAGAAACAATTGAGAGCAATAAAGATACAACACAAATAACAATATCTGGCGCATGTTTGCGAATAACATAAAGGCTAATTGCAATCACAAAGCAAAGTTCAAATTTGCTGCTTAAGATTACCTACATACTTATAAAAAATGCCATGACGAATAGGAATGTGAAAGAACAAACTAACATCAGACATTCAATATATGGTCATAGCAGGAAAAAGTTGATAATATCAAATAAGATCAATAAAATATAGCAAAAGGCGTAATAGAGTCTTAAATAAGGTAATAAAATAAAAGCTAAAGGCAACTAATCCAATATATGAAATAAATGATATAATAAATATAAAAAAAACTAGTATTAAATTTAAGCGTGCTTGATTTTTATGTTTTGGCAAACTAATACATATTTTTTCTTTTTTATTCAAGTCGGAAGTAGTTTTTTAACATATGATTCATTTCCGCTATGTGGTATTACTGTGTTTAAAACACATAGAGATGTTGAACGTTATGTTAGTTTGGGAAATCTATTGAAATTGAACCCTTTCTCAACAACAAACCCATAAAAATTATAAGCTTATTGTCGTTTTTCTAGCGGACATGTTGACGAATGTTTTGCTAAAATAAATAATCACCAACGAGAAACCGTTCGCACTAGATATTTCACAAAGGTAACGATGTGCATTGTTCGTACGTTGTCAAACAGTCCGAAAAGTTTATTTACAGATATTTTGGGGAGACAGATTCACCCCAGAATAAAATATTCCATAAATCATATTTAAGTTCCATTGTAACGATGTGTCGGTGTAACGGTTAAATTGGGCCATCACGATACAATTCTACCTGTCTTTCTCTCACTCGTACATGCCCTTCGTTAAATCGACCTTGTGAACGTGTATTTACCTTCCTTATCCTTCGCCTTCTCTGTGATATATATTTATTCATATTTTCGGGGAGTAAGTCGTGTGGAAGATGTTAGTTCTTAAAGCTTTTTCCAATGTGGTTCTGTCAACAACGTCTGTGGTCCGGAACAATAATGCAGCCGGGAATATAGCTGTCTGTTCAGTTTCGGCGTTCGGATATTATGGCATCAGGCATTATGGTTGTTGACTTTTTATTCCGTGTGATTTTTTTTAGTTTATATTTCTCTTACGCTTCTTGCCCTATTTGAAGTTACCATTACAAACTGCAAAGTATAAAAATAATACTTCCTATTAAATTAATTATAATTGAGATCAAATGTTTCCCCTTTTATGCAAAGCGGATTATATGTATATTTGATAAATTTGGTTTATTTGGCCATGATAAATTTCGGAATTTTCACTGGTCGTTCTTACCTATCGCTTCCATATTTCTATTTGAAACTGTCACCAATAAAAAAATCATGAAGCACATCAGCATCGTTTTGGGTAATCTCGCAGATGATTCCCGACGCGAATAAGCCATAAAACCCAGTCTACTCAATTTTATCGGCTTTCCATGGATAAACTGCTTATAAGGGATAGTATTAAAAGTATGCAACCATAGGTTTATTGATGATAAATAAAAAAAACCTTCCTTCAGGAATTTAAGAAAGACCCAGTTTCGCCGTACTTGACAATACTTGACGCAGTCCTTGAAATCGCTCTGAGTGAAATAGTGAAACCGAAAAACTACTTCCATTAAAAAAAATATGTTTTGTAAATGTCTCGGAAATTGCACATTCAATTGTTTTGTTTCACCATATCAATCAGAAGAGAAAATATCACCAGCTTGCTAGTTTAACAAACTTCATAGCTTCATTAACGAGGAAGTTATCAATGGTGAACGCTTAACCTTGGACGTGCTGTATGTTAGATTAAGGTTGCCCATATTGAACCACTTTTCCGTGGATCCTTTTTATTTAAAACAAATTGACACGAGTAAATATTTTGTAATCGAAGCTAACTCACACATTTACAAAAGTATTTCTCAAGTATTTTTTTTTTTTATATGTGGTGGGTGCTTAGTTGCAGTGACTCCGTAAACTGTATCGCTTGTCTGGCTATCACTGCAACTCTCGCGGTGTAGTTTTTGTGTGTGTATGTTGTGTTCAATGGCTTTGTGACAGCATCATATCGCCTTTTATGATGCCGCGCTGTTAATCACTTTGCTCCCAACAGCGAATGGCAAGTCGATCCGGGATTAAACTCTCTGAAAAAATGTCACCGTCCCTCCAGAGAATTGAACCCTGGCACCTATCGTCCTCTCACAACAATAGTCAGCCGCCTAACCACTGCGGCCATCGACCCGTATTAACTAGTTTTATTACAATATAACAATACTTTTTTATCTGCGTGTATCAAAATGGTTCAATTTGGGAAACCAGTTTCTTAAATTGAATCATCGGTATTCCAAATTGAACTTGTAGGTCAAATTCCATTAAAATAGAAAATAATAATATCTTAATTCAGAAAATAAAACTTATTATTAACACTTGTTTTTTACACTTATTGCAAAAGAATATCTTTATACCAACGCATTTACTGTGAATGCAACTTGAACATTTCATACAACGTACCATATCTGCTGTTTCGTTTTTTCTACATAACGGGCAATACCACGCATCATCAGAAATAATAGAGTCGGAGTTAAACTTTACATTTTTAGATTTCCACAACTATATTTTTCTTTGCGAGGGTACCTATCCCGGTGCTCTTTTTTCTTCTAGTGGAAATATCTTGTGTGGTTCCCGGTAATGGAGAAATTTCATGTAAGCTTATAGATAAAGCTGCTGTATCTTATGGATTGGAAGATGGAGAAGGTTTAGACGCTTGTAGGCGCTTATGAATGATCACCAGGGCTATGTCGTCATCAGAAGATTCATTATTTGACCAAGTATCACGGTTCTTAAATCTGAGCATTTCTATTTGTATTTCGAATGTGTAGCAATAATGTGGATTTATTTATGTTGTAATCTCGACTTCATTGATTAAGCGCTTTTGTACCATCACTATACGCTTTCAGTGTTAATCGCATATCATCTTCTGTCCACAGACAGTAACTTCCACATTCTGATATCTGCAATTTGATAAATTATTTCAATCTGCCTAATAGAACCGGTACAATTTAGCAACTGCATGGTTCAATATGAGCAACCTTATCCTATAGGAAAGAGGAAAAATGGTCTTCTTCGAAGCTCCTTCCAGACTAAATAAAACACTAATTTGATTTCGCATGCACATTATAGTAGTTGCAAACAAAACATAGGAGATACGATAGAGAAATGTGCGAATGCATTCTTAATTATTAATAAAACCGTTATCATATTATCCAAACTAAAGAAGATAACAACACAAATTCAAATTTTACATCAGAATATTTAGAGGAGATAATAAGACAAATAATTGTCCTTAAAAACCATCTAAATAAATAATATAATAACACATAACAAACATAATACTATATTTATATAACTTAATTGATGCTGCTTTTAACCTTTCTTGACACTACAAACTGCAAACCATAATTAAAAATCAAATTGTAGCAGTGTGTTACTTTCTTACATTTTGAAAGTTGTTCCAGGGTGTTCTAGGTTTATTCTACGTTATTCCTGTTTTGCAAACAGAATTATAAAATCTATTAAAAAATCTGAAAAAGAAACATCTTTAGCGTAGACTCCCATTTTTCGAAATTTTTTCTAGGTATTTCTGAACATGAACCTTCTAGCATGTTAGTTCATGAAATAATTGAGACAAACAATTTTCTTTTAATAATTGAACTTTAGTTCTGGGTTGTTATTTATTTTATTTTATGCCAAAATTTTAGCTTTCTACCATGCGCAATTCATAAAAATTGGGGAAAAAGTATTTCACCACTTGAAAGTTAGCCCCGCACGTTTGGAGCCTTCCGCTAAGCACGATTTCTCTCTAATAGGAGTTTTTCCTATCTTTCCTCACATCTTTCATATGTTTTAATTTATTATAAAGTAAATATATAAATAAGACTATACTAACTAATGATACTTTAAAAAGAACTATATATTTTTAATGAATAATCCCTTCATTTCTTTTTAACAACAGAATGAGAATTATTCTTTTAGAACTATCATTATGACCAAGTTTAACTCTTAAGGCGCAAAGATGGTTACAATTTTATTCTATCCAATATTCTTACAAATGCACAGATGCAGAGTTGTCAGTTGCCTGTTTTCGGTAAGATATGTTTTATTTTTATTATCATTTCGTAACAGCCACTTTCTCTTATTCTAAAATATAAATTATACATACATTGAGTAGATTTAAATTTAAAATATTCACTATTTATCTAAAAAATAAACTGATAAATACCTAAATTGAAATAATAGAGGAATGATGAACAAAAATTCAAACTAAATCATAATTTAAAAAAATGTATCAAATACATATGTTAAAAAAAATTTAAAGGTCTTCTTGAAACTATAAAAAGCGCAATTTGAAAGAGTTTTAAAATCAATAATTATCACAATTATACCTATTGGAAACTGATAGAAAACAAATCAATACAAACAAGATGTTAACAGTTTTTTTAGTTGAGGTACAACATAAAAATGTGCCACCTACGTTACCCATTGGTAATCGCATTCATTTATGCCGAAGTGATTTCTAACAGCATAAATGCTACTACCACTGTAATCTGATTATCCCTTTCCGAAGAAATTCTTTTTCCTCACTAATCGAGGTAAACATTAGGACATTTCGACTGGAAATTGTTGCTGGACTTCTAGGTCTGTGTAGTAAATAGAAAAAAAGTTTGTCGTTTCAGTTTGATGCGATTAACATCTTTATAGTAAGTAAAATAATCTTTTTGAACGACTAAAAGAAATGCAGCAAGAATGCACTTGTTGTTGAAGGGTTTCGAAGGACAGTAGATCCTAATAATATTGAATAGCCGACTATATGCAATTTTTAAACTTTCAATAATGGTTTGGGCTTTCTTTTTTAAAAAATTTCAACATTACATCCACTCGAACATTTATAGTGCTGTAGCATTCAGCATTAATATTATAAAAGTGATCGCAATGAAATTGGTGTTGATTTCGCTAGGACTGAAATTAAGAAAACCATATTTTTACATTAATTACATTTTGTAGAAATATTGTATTATTGTCTCGTCATCGGCATAGCTCAATGGTTCAGTATTCAAAGAAGATTACAGAATGTAAAAGATTAAAATGTTTAAAGTCGATTATAGTCCAGTCTTTACCTTGTCACATATATTTGGCGTCGCTCTTTTAACGAAACAGGCTCCCGCTCCTAATCTCCGTAACGAATGCGAAATGTCACCGCTGTGTGGAGAAACTAAATGACTTTATTTGTTATGGACACCTTTGACCGAAACCGACACCACATAAACGGCACATATAATACATTTGTCGCAAATACGATAAGGAATTGGTATTGAATCATTGTGGATTGTCTATACAATGATTTTTGGAGTCCAAATTTTGTTTTATTTCTGAGGTACACTGTGACTATATTCGTTGGTTTTTATTATTTTAAATATATGTAATCATCATAATAAATTTTACAGACAAACTACCATACAGTAATGCAAAATTGTCATAAATATTTATCATTCCACTGAAAAATTGCGAATTAGATTTGTTGAAGCAAATATCTCAATGCGAGCATCCATTTGACTTGCAATCAGTCAAATCGTTTGAATGTGTTCTTTAAACAAATTTAATATACAAAAACTTTTTTATAAAAATACATAATGCTGTTGTACTGATGTTACACTAAAATTTACTCGTGCGATATGATAATATACAAAAACTTTTTTTATAAAAATACATAATGCTGTTGTACTGATGTTAAACTAAAATGTACTCGTATGATATGATAATACAATCACAAGACACAATTCAAAATGCAGACATAATTCTCATATTTCCCAGTAAAGATACCAGAAAGCATTCGACCATATTCTCGATTTGATATTTCTTCACAAAATTACTTTGTTGATCAAACCGGTTGTGCTTTTGTTGCTCACTATGTGTACAGGGCAAGCGAAAAAATTTTATTAGAATCTGAGATTCACTGCAGTGCACACAGTAGTCGCGCTTAGCAGAAGGCAGATCCGAATAGTGGTGGAGAGATGGTCTTGTATTTGTATGAAATTTTGACAAGCACGTGTTGTACAACCTACATTAGTACCCAGCGTGAAGTAAGCATTCTAAATTTGTAAGTTCTAGGACAGTGCTAGAGTAATACTGAAAATCTCATTGGTTATACTTACCCAAAAAGAAATGTAAGTGATAAAGAAATGTAATGTATTTTTATTATTTATTTATGAATTATAAATATTTATATTAAAAATACAATCTTGAATTGGTGGTTAATGTAACTACTATACAATTAGTAATCGTATCAGTTTAAAGATTACACTATTTAAATGTAAATACATTTTGTACAGGAGAAAAAAGTATCCGTCCAGTGTAGAAAAAAATCGTCTTACCTATAATGTAGTCTTTTTTCCGAGTATACTGAAGAAAAAGTTTGGGTTTGTTAGATTATTATGAATCTTTTAATTCCTGATTTATTTCCACTTAGAGGTCAATAAAACAACAAATAATTAAATACCAATTTATTCCATAACATATATTAATATGTTTTCGTTAAATAACTTCTTCAGTGGAAGAAATTGACATTTAATATGTGTCAAATTACTAATAATATAAATATAAATTGCCATGCCTATCAACAAAATTATCTAAAAAACAAAGAATTCATTGATATATCGAATTTTAATTATATTCACAAGTAATAATGAATGAAGAGATCTTCTTCATTACGGATAGGCGTTTCGTAAACTAAAGATTTGAGATAACCCCAAAGGAAAAAATCCAGGGGGTTGAGATCGGGAGAACGCGCTGGCCAGGCCACGGGACCTCCTCTTCCAATCCATCGGCGGGGAAATTGCTGGTCTAGATGTTGGCGCACGTTTAAACCAAAATGTGGAGGTGCCCCATCATGTTGAAACCAAATGTTATTTCTAATGTTTAAAGGAACATTTTCCAATAATAGAGGCAAAATATTTTGCAGAAAATTCAGATAAATGTCTGCGTTCAAACGAGCAGGCAGCAAGTGAACTATTAGGTTCTCTCCAACAATACCAGCCCACATGTTAACACTAAATTGTTGTTGGTGTCTTTTAGAGACCACAGCATGAGGATTTTCATCATGCCAAATGTGACTGTTTCTACTATTAAAAACCATCGCGCGTGAAACATGCCTCATCAGAAAACAACACTACTCTCCCGAAATCAGGTTCGTTGTGACCCAAAAACCATTGGCAAAAACCCAATCGATGTGGATAATCTTCAGGATTTAAAACTTGTACGCGTTGTAAATGGAAAGGGCAGAGAAGTTGTTCATGAATAACACGGTGTACCGTCGACTTCGATGATCCCATATGGTGTGCAATTGCGCGAACACTTGTAAATTGGTTTTCTTCAACGCGGTGTAGAACCTCTTCTTCAAATTGAACCGTACAAGCTGTTCTCGGACGACCACTACCACCAGGACGTTTTAGGTTCCCACTTTCTCTAAGGCGACGATGGATGGAAGCAAAGGTTGTATGATGAGGTTGCCGACGTGCCGGATACCTTTGTTCATACAAGCGTGCTGCTTCTTTTCCATTACACTGTGCTGCACCATAAGCAAGATGCATATCGGCAAGTTCTTCAAATGAGTAATTATCATTCATTTTCAATATAAATTTTATATTAACAATCAGTAAAGTAAATGTAATGATGACAACTAAATATCACAAATAATTACGTCTAGCTCAAAAGCGACATCTATCGAATGTTTACTATGATAAAGGAATGTTTACCATGATAGAGAAATGTTTCCCTTGGCCAAGAAAAACCGTAGGTGCATCGACAAATTTTTAACGAAAGTTGCGTCCAATTAAATCAAGAATTAGTTTAGTTATTTAGATATGATTTAAAACAATTTATTGCTCTACAGCCCAAACGACTCATTAGCGGACATATGTTTACTAAACAAAAAATGTTTGTTTTGATGTCCTCTACCACCCCTTAAAGTTTGTCGGTGTATTTTTGGGACACCCTGTATACAATACAACATTTACCTTTATCCCAATTAGAATTTATAACTGTTTTTTTTTGTTCTCTCTGGCTGGACTTAGTTTAACATTATAGAAAAGCATCTATCTATCTTTCACTCCCTTACAGTATGTAATATATACTATTACTAACTTTGTTTATATGTAGGTAGTCAAGACTGTGAACATTTATTTCGGAGTCATCTACATATGCGACAAATTTTTAGATTTGTGCAGAAGAGAATATTTAAAAGAACAAAATGAGGATAAGCGAGTATACGATAATAACACGTACGTACAAAGAATATGTGTACTACACTCATTCTCTTCTTGCATTCTCTGGATAAACTTTTCCTCCTGGTCTACAATACATAGTCTACTACTACTTTACGAAAAGTACATGTTCATGTATACTTTATACGAATATTTTGTACTTATATGTTAGGTAATAAAAATAAAGTAAAACATTAAGCGAACGAACTAAATATCGTTTGTATAAAACAGTTAAAACTCAAAAGATATATATTTTTGTTATATATACAAGATATAAATACAAAAGTCAATCTATAAATATCTTCACACTCAGAGAATCTTAAAAATTGTCTCTTGTCAGCAGCTATAGCATAAAGTATGGCTTGATCAGTAAAAATCCTATCAGTTTCGATTTTGATATACAGTGTGGTCATAAAGTTTGGAACCAAGCTTATAACCGCTTTATTTTACATTTTTAGGAAAAACGCTCGGACAGGTAAATTTTCTTTTTTAATACGCCATCTTTTGACATACAATTTTTTTCTATGACGTCATTGGTTTTTAGAGTGATGACGTCATCAACCCTTTTTTAAATGGCAACCATATTATTTTTTTATCGTTTTTGGTAGATCTTTATATCCTCCAAATAGTGATATAAAACAATTGGTATGTTGCATCACAATTTTTTTTTAATAATATAAATTTAGAAAAAAATAAGAAAATTTTATTTTTGTACAAAATTAAAATTAAATTAAAAAAAATGCATCTGAACTTAAATTTATTGTAACAGTTAACGTAAATTTTCAAAATGGACCCTACCAACCAACTGACACTGTCCCAGCCGAGTGTAAATGCTTTGCGATCAATAGTAATCTGCGTTATTCGCTCCAGATCAAAACAACAGAAAAAACAACCAACAACCAAAGCGGATCGTAAAAAGCACATGTACTGTTACTATAACACTAATCACTTTAACCCACTAAACACCAAACAAGTTTTAACTAAAACACCGACGCGTTTCAACAGCAACACTGGCATTATCAGGCTGTTGAAACGCGTCGGTGTTTTAGTTAAAACTTGTTTGGTGTTTAGTGCGTTAAAGTGTTTAGTGTTCTACGTCTGCACCAAGAGATCCAGTGAAGAGCTTCTCATGTGTTTTTTCGATTCTGCCTGATGATGGGAATTTCCCGAAACTGGTAGCAAATTATTTGTTAATATAGAATCTTGTGAGATATAGACCAACCTTTTTTCCCTTCTATTTGTGATCATCTACTCACACGAGTCATCTGTTTGATTTACTTTTCATGTTATTATGCAAAAAATTTACAAATCAAAAACACGCACTCTTTGCAACATCCTCTTTATGACATTCTTTCTTCTTTTTATACAAATTATGTGCAACACTAATATTTTGAAATTGTTTCTATGGCGACAACGTTGTTGAATTATTTACTTCTATTTTTGACGTTAAATTAGTTAGACATTGCGTAAAAATTGTTCATTTTCGCTAATATAAAAAATGGCGCATTTATCTGAGCGAGAAAGAATCGAAATTTTAATTATGGTTGGGTATGGGGACAGATAAAGAACGGATGCAGAAGCATGCACATTGTTTAACCATGAACATCCTGATAGACCTCCAATTGCCAGGTCTAGGGTGACAAAACTAGTTGGAAAGTTTACCGAAACTGGATCCGTAAAAGATCGACCACGGCAAGGTAGACCTCAAGTAGGAGAAGATGTGAAATTAAATGTGCTTCTAGAAGCAAGGCATCATGTTTTCACCAGACAACATGCGTTAGCCAATCAGGTGGCTCACTCATTTGTCGTCAACTTATTCAAAAAAAGAACACTAACAAACCAAATTTCTTGGGAAACTCGTCTTCTCTGATGAAGTTACGTTCTGCCTAAATGGATCTGCTCACCGCCATAATTGCAGATATTGGTCGCAGACCAATCCGCATTAGACTAAAGCGTCTCATACTCAGCGCAGAAGAAAAGTTAACGTATGGGTTGGTATGATTGGACGACGCATTTTAGGACCATATTTTTTTGAAGGAAATTTGACTGCTGTGCAATATTTAGAATTTTTAAGATTTGAACTGGTTCCAACGCTCGCTGTTATTTTCCCAAATCACGAGGATGGTGATGTACCCCGTCCAAATGTTTGGTTTCAACAAGATGGGGCACCTCCCCATTATGGTGTAGAGGTTCGCCACTATCTTGACGAAATATTTCCTAATAAATGGATTGGATGGAGAGGCATAGAATGGCCACCTCGTTCTCCTGACTTGACTCCGTTAGACTTTTTTTTGTGTGGTTATTTGAAATCGAAAGTGTATTTTAACAAACCGAATAATTTAGAAGATTTAAAACAACGGATTCGCGTAGAAATTACACAAATATCCCCAGACATAATTGAGGCGAGTATACACGAAGTGTTTACACTCGGCTGGGACAGTGTCAGTTGGTTGGTGGGGTCCATTTTGAAAATTTACGTTAACTGTTACAATAAATTTAAGTTCAGATGCATTTTTTTAAATTTAATTTTAATTTTGTACAAAAATAAAATTTTCTTATTTTTTTCTAAATTTATATTATTTAAAAAAAATTGTGATGCAACATACCAATTGTTTTATATCACTATTTGGAGGATATAAAGATCTACCAAAAACGATAAAAAAATAATATGGTTGCCATTTAAAAAAAGGTTGATGACGTCATTACTCTAAAAACCAATGACGTCGTAGAAAAAAATTGTATGTCAAAAGATGGCGTTTTAAAAAAGAAAATTTACCTGTCCGAGCGTTTTTCCTAAAAATGTAAAATAAAGCGGTTATAAGCTTGGTTCCAAACTTTATGACCACACTGTATACATAAAATCCTTTATGGACATCGGTCCTGGGTGTCATAGGCCGATAGTGTAGGACTCGCCATTATCGGCATATCTACCAAAAAAACCCCTACTGCTTAGCTCTCATGCCTGCGGAACTGTGGTGGTTATATCGAAATAAATGTGCAACACAATATTTTGATAGTAAATTTGTTCATCCTACATCCGCCGTTATTTTCTCTTGTACCTTCTGTTCGTTCTGTTTCAACTGGATTCCACAGTAGTTATCAACAATTACTGGTCAGGAATGAATAAAATTTTGTTGAAATTTTACCTTATGTCACCAATTCATACAACAATTTAACACATATATATATTAAATAGAGCTTAAGTTGATTCAAATACCTATTCCATATTAATGTAATAAGTTATATACAATATAATAAATTGTTAAAAGCATAGCTGCACTTTTTATGAAGGTTTAATATTAATGCTAATTTCTTACCCTCTACTACAATTTATAATCATACCACAGAACATTTAAAGATTTGCATAAATTTTAAACAAAATTACCACACCTGTAAAACCATTATTAATTATAACATCATCCCTACAACCTTCATATAAATATTTTCTCGTGATGAAAGACTTCTAAACTGCACATGTATGTATGTTACAGCATCGATAAATAATTCATAACATCATCCGCCATATGTACCTCTCTTATCGGGTAGAAACCACCCTATTTTCTCACCCCGTCGTAGCAAATAATCGACAAGAATAAGAGGGCCATACATAACCGTTTAACTTAATAGGGGGGTACGAAGGAACTGTTGTATATTCACTAGACGTAAAACCAAATGTTCTCTGTTACACTGTTTTGTTGAAAGCAAAGCATTGGGTCCATAGAATTTGTGTACGCCATAATGTTATGCTATATATGAAAGTATTCGCTTGGATAGGGTTGATAGTGTAAGACCTACGAACTATAAGTTAATGGCAGGCAATAAAAATTTAAGAAATGATAATGCGTGCGTGTATAACAAGATGAATTAAAACTGGTATTTTTCTTTTGATATGACGACTGTATTTGCTGTGTTATGTAAACAAGAAATGATTTTTATTTAACATGTTCCTAAGATGATCTTAGCTGTAGACTAAATACCAGTTGTACTAGAATTATGGGATTAAGAATTGTGAATTGAATTCTTGAAAGGGTAAAATATGAATAGAAATATGTTGCACATATAAATACAAACTATAAAATTATATCTAGAAACAAGCTGTGATAATGTAGAAGTACCTTTTCGCAGGAAGTTTATTCAACAAAGTTTCCTGCTCGGCAAGGAAACCAGTGGATTTTCTAATTACTAGTGAGTAAGCGAAGAAACTTGAAAAACAAATAATTTTACACAATAAATAAAAAATCTATATATTTTTGCCAGGAAACAATTGAGGACGCAGCTTTTTGGGTTCTTTGTATGTCCTTGAGTTTTCAAGAAAAAAAAAATCGAATTCAAACATTTACTTGTCCGTGAAAGTCTATAAACATTTCAAAAATTTGCCAAAGTTTATCTGTTGAATAATTTCTGAAAGTGCTTCGTAGATGTTATTAGAACTTTTTTTAAGAATCACCCTGCATTTTACAAATGAAGCGTTTTCGGGAACATATTTGTACGTGCCACAACATCACGTGATTCTAAAATATTGTGTATCTCTTTAATTTAAAATATTTTAAAACGTTGTGTTCTTTTTGATCATGGAAATAAAGTTAAGTTTATTGCAATAAATTGGAATATACCATTGAATCTGAACAGTTGAAAATTTAAATCGAAGAGAAGGGTAGATTTAGTCATCTCTAGGTGTAAGCAGGTAACCCTCTGCGTTACCATTGCCCTATGTTTCAAATTGAAGCGCGGGAAATGACAACTATTGGAAATGTATGTACAGTGCATGTAAGAAAGACGCCCTTCACTCAAAATGAACGGGTACTTTATTGACATAGTATACCTACATGAACTGTCTGTGGCACAGACATTATTTGTATGCACTCTAGGACAATAAATTTCCCGTAGGGTTTGAGTAAGAAGCCAGCCTCTTTCTGGCGCGCACTGTCCGGATACTTTTTTCTCCTGCTCTACCTATCAATGGTGGTGCCACAATCGTTGTAAAGTATACAGATAAAAATGTTTTCGTAGTTGATCCATAGCTTTATTTTATATTGATTTTAATTTCTTCGTCAAAAAAGAGCTCTTTTTGAAGTTCTACTTCATCTGCATAGTCAAATATGTAAAAAATATTGCACAGATAGTGAAGTATATTATTACACATTCTTTTGTTGTGTACACAAAATTAACACTGCAGTAATATGTTTACAACGTTGTGAAGAGTTTGCCTTGCAAATGCACACAAATTGATCGAATTCCACAATGTTGTTTGTAGTTTTGAATTTTCCATTTATCTCAAATGGTTTTTCATGTAGCACTGGTTTTCAAAAAAGTATAAAAAGCTTCATAAATTGGTTGGTCTTCTCCAAAATACTGCAGCTATGATGTGCACGCGCAATTGCTTCCCCTTCAACTATGCATCTCAAACTACTTAAGGCTTGCAGATAGCTAAAGGGGTTCATAAGTGGCATATTTATACCTTCTGAATTTCTACAAATAATCCGAAGGAATTTAGCCATCGCTGAGCAAAATGTAGATCAATTGTAGATAGTTTTCAAGAAGTTTATCTATATATACATATATAAAAGGGAAAGCCGTTAGTTACTAATCTTATAACTCAAGAACGCCTCGACCGATTTTGATGAATCGCACCAATCGGACTGGTCTCCGGCCAAACAAGAAGAGTACCCAGAAAATTCCCGAAATATCCCCGAAAAAAAAATTATCAAGAAACTTCATTTTCCCATACATTTTGTATGGAGTGATTTTACGACACCATCTTCATGATAGATGACGTTTATGTTTACGTTACGTTGCGTTGTGACAATTTTTTTTAAACAATTTTTTACGGCAATTGTTTTGCGGGACAGGGGGGGTGGTACGGGACGGGCGGGACACTGGGGGTGGTACCCGTAACAATAAAACATTAAATATCTAAATCAATACTTTTCTAGGCAGAACGAAGTCTGCCGGGCCAGCTAGTATACCATAATATAATGCAAATTATTCCACTTACATGTTTTGTATATTTAAAATGCTTACTTTATGGAAGAGGATTACTTATATTGTCTTTATCAACACAATTCGTCATGAAACAGTAACGAAAATATTAAATACCATGGAAAAATAGACACAACACAGCTTTGTACACGATAAAATCCAATAAAAAGTATAAATATAACACTAGTTCCAAAATTTGCCACGTGGTGGTGTGTCATTATAAATTTCCAATATTTAAAGGTAGACTTTATCAGTCCGGGAGAGCTTCTCCACTCATACATAAGTCTAATTTTGTATTTTTGTTGGGTACTTACCTGCTTCAATGTAATATACGATTGTAGGTTTGCCGTTTGATAAAGATAGATATAGAATTTATTAGATTATTTTATCTTATCTCTTGTAGACTTAATGTAGTAACAACCGTTATTTTCTTTCAATTTTGTCGAACACATTTTCAATATTTAAAATTATGAAAGCTGTTTGAAACTGTTTTAGGCTTGTTGTACAATGTACCAGAGTTTTACAAAATAAAATAAATATAATAAATAACTAGTGTTAGTTCCCCGTCTCTTCTTTTTTGAAATTTATAGTTTCAAACGTTGTTTCAGGTTTTGCTGTTGTTTCAGCTTTTGTTCCTAATATTGACAAAAACCAAATTTGGCTGCTTGCTTTCCCTCAGCACCTAGTGTTGTATGAATTGTGTTTTATTTGATCTAAACTTATGTTAGAGAAAACCCTAGTTTTGAAAGCCTTAGTCATTTATTTTATGGGTTACAAATATCATTATATTTTTTATTTATTCGTATTTTCATATGAAAACATGAAATATAGGAAATGTCATTTTTTTATCAATTATTTCATAGGAGGTAGACTCCTCGCAGTATCCCTCAGCTTGGTCGACAAATTTGGAAATGTGGTATTGTTATCACAGATAACAATATGTGAATGTAAATTTCTATTTTTGTCTAAGCTTAAAAATTGTGGAAGTTATCCAATATAGTTATAGCAATACACCGAAATAAATCTGTATAAAAACTTATAGCAAATTAATAATTTTCTGTTTATTGCAGCATTGCCATTTATCGGCAAATATGATCCACTTTCCATATAGCACACTAATTTATTCAATTTATTGTAAGTAGATCACTGAGGTTAAAACAATTAACGTTTTGGATTCAAATACAAAACAAGCACAGTCAGTGGAGACATTAATTATTAACCTTGATAAAAATGTGTGTCAAATCATAAGTATCTGGTTTATTATTAGTAAGTTGAAGTATATTAAATGTATCAGAATTCTGAACACATTCAGTTATACATACATATACATAGAACTTGAATAAGTTACTACAGCTAGTACAGAATATGGGTTTCGTCTTTTTTAAATTTAAATGAAAAACAGTAGTCTCCTACGTGACGTTTCGGATTTAATTTAATCCTTCTTCAAATCTACACAAATACATAATGAGTTGTCAGTTTTGAAATTTGAAAACATACAAAATATTTTATAAATAATTTTAAAAAACGAACATGTTAGATTTTAAATATCGATATTTAAAACAATATCCGCACTTCAAACTTATTGAATACAATAAAAATATTTTATATATCAAAAGAAAAATATATATACACATCAAGTGGAAAACGATTTATAACTATAGCCATACAAAAATATCTACCTACATAAATACCTATAAAAGATACTAATTTAATTTATTTTAATGTTCAGAATATTACTGACCATCTGCCATTTTTTACATGCAAGCAGGTCGCCTTGCAAATTTTATTCTTTGTTGCTTTCTCTTTTATACTCGATTTGTTATTACTTCTCTATCTATATTTTTAGTATTTTTCTTTCTTCTATGTCCTGTTGACTGCCATTATTATTATTAATTTTTGTTCCATATAGTTGAATAAGGGCGACCATATAGTTACTTTATTAAGGTTTACAAATTTTTATGTTTGCTCTCTTATTAAATTTAAAAATTATTAATAATTTAAAATTTATAAATCATTAACTTTCTGATAATCTTCTGTTTGCATACAGTACTTATTTTATTTATTTAAAACTGTATGTAATTTGTAGTTATATTAAAAATGTTCACACAATCATAAATGTGAACATTCATATATTGAAACATTGCTGGTATGCTACAAAATTATCGGATCGAAAGGCAAACGGCTAAACGATAGAGTATTTTACATTAAACAAGGAAATTCGATCGTTTTAGAGAGAGAAAGTATCGCGAAACACTACCTACTTCAAATCCCCGACAGTATACACACATCTAACAAAAATCTCGGGCGAGTGTACAACATAAGCAAACAATCTAGTAGAACATCAATCAGGGAGTGTTTATTTCACGCGACTGTGGCTCCACCTCAATACACTACCTCCGAACTATAGAACATTCCCATTCAGCACAGAAACGTTCTTATTGGTTGGGCGTCATTGGTCAACTGAAAGAAGGCGTCCGTGTACAGATGTTATATAACTTTGTTGTTTTAAGGACCCCGTGCTTAGTGGCAGATGTTGAAAAGGTTTCTTCAGTGGTGAGTGTGCTTTCAAAAAGGTGCGATATCGAGAACTGAAACGTGTTGATGTTTTCGAATAGTGTTGTTTCCCAATTACGTTTTCAAAATTTGGCAAATTTTGGAAAAACACAGTGCGTTGAAATGTAAATATGGTTAATTTGGCAGTGCAACATATTAGGAAAATCATCGAAATCATGGCATCCCATCAACAAACACCACTGAAATCGTTTAACATAAGCTCAATATTACCAGAAACGGTTTTGGAAGAATCTGGCGATAATCAGTCAGATTTAGAAGATTCTGATTCAGACCTAGATGTCACCGGCACACCACCACCTTTAGATTGTTCTTCTAAAACAGCATCAGAAGAATCTAAAGAGGACAATAAAGATGAGAAGAAAACTAATGATAAACCACCCTATAGTTATAATGCTTTAATCATGATGGCTATTCGAAATAGTGCAGAAAAACGCTTAACATTAAATGGTATTTATGAATATATTATGAAGAATTTTCCCTATTATCGTGAAAACAAACAGGGCTGGCAAAATTCAATTAGACATAATTTGAGCCTAAATAAATGTTTTGTAAAAGTTCCAAGACATTACGATGATCCTGGTAAAGGTAATTACTGGATGCTGGATCCATCAGCTGAAGATGTTTTCATAGGAGGTACCACAGGGAAACTAAGGAGACGTTCAACAGCAGCTTCTAGATCACGTTTAGCGGCTTTCAAGAGGTCGATGATATTAGGAGGATATCCAATTCCATTTCCTGGATACAACCCGTCCTTGATGTCTATGTATCCAAACCCAGCACTTCTCGCTTCGATGTATCAAAGATATAACCCATGTTTACCAATGCTTCCTAAACCAACACCGATAGCGCCACCTCATGGATTTGGAATGGAAAGGCTCTTACAACCAAATGATGCCGCGACTGCAATTTTGAGACAACCTACCGGTTTCGAATTTTATGGTGCTGGATTGAGGTTTCCTACTTTATTATCGCCGCAAATTGTGAGTCAGAGTTTAGGACAGAATTTGAACTCGCATGCTGGATGCTCGCGATCTCCTGAGCCTACCAGGTCAAGTGGTGAAGGTCTGTTAAAACCCGTAACTGTGATAAGTAGACAAAGTTGAGATTGTTTTTTTATAAGTATGTACGCTGTAAAAATGTAGATTTATTTATATAGAGTAGTATCTTGTTGTAAATTAAGTATTTATAAAAAATATGTACAGTGCAAATCCTGATGAATATTAAAATATTTTAATTTAATTTTTGAATTCAAATTTTTGCTATTTTTAAACGAATTTTATTGCAATATTTATTTTAATATAACTTATGTCTCAAATTTGTTTTAATAAGATTATTTAAACAACTAAAAATTTATTTTTAATTCAACACGTTTTAAATATTTAATTTAACCCCAATTGTGAATCAAAAATGTTGTAAACCGATATGCTTTTTTCATTACATTAAGATCAATTAAAATTAATTAATTAAAATGAAATTTTAATTTTTTGTTTGATAAATTTTCTAACCGATTAATTTATGTAGCTGACACATGCTAATGTGTATTATGCCAGGATTATGACTGGGAATAGTAATTTATTTGCTGCAGATTTTATCATAATTTTATATTCAGAGAACACAAAACAATTATTATTTATGCGCGGCTTATTTCGTTTGTAAATTCAAAATTATCTTATATATATATAATATAATCACAAAATTCTGTAAATTGCGAAAAAGCTTCAATATCGGGTAGAATTCAAACCACTTTTTGAATTGATTTTATTGATAGCTTTGACTTATTTCATTCTATTTACTCTTTTATACCTTCATAGTGATCTACAATTTTGCCTCGACATCATCACAGTTTAAATAAAATCATCAAAATGGGACAAATAATAGTTAATAGATTGAAATAATTTTATATTACTTAAAACAAGCTTCTTTGTTGGAAACTCTCTATTTTTGAGAAAAAAAAACGATGCAGTTGACTTGAGTGTTAAATATTATTAGAACATACATCCCAATCGTTAAACTTCAAATAAATCATAATTTTGAATTTTTGCCAAGATTTTGAAATAACAAACACGTATCTAAAAAAGTAATACGTGGAACCACAATTATAAATTAATGAAGTAGCAGAAATGAATGTGCTAAGATGTTTTGAAACACAGTTTTCATTTCTGTAAAATGAGAATAGTGTCATCTTTATAATTATACACAAAATAAAATTTGGTTTAAATATTTGATATACAACTAAAACCAATGAATATTTGTATTACAATTTAAAACATGGTACTTCTAACTATCAGGTATAATTTGATTTCCATTTAATTCTCATCATCAAAACTTACATGTAATTCAACCGATTTAATATGTGTACAGTTTTGGCCTGAGGGTATAGCATCCTCAATTTAAAATTTTTATTTTCTTCGCACAATGTAAACTTAAGCGGTCCAAATTGGGTTAATTCTGTTATAACTTTCGGATTAATTTACTTCTTCCTGGTTCCAGAAGATCAATCAGTTGTTCACCTCTCCTGAATCACAAGCGGCATCTTTTAATAACAGCTGCTTTATACGATTACTGAAAAATTGTAACACTGGCTTCAAATTTACAATTACAGGATGTCGATGAATCTCATGATACCCATATAACTCTAGTTATTTAATGTTAACATTTATCAACATTATCCCATTTACATTACAATAGAAAACAGAACATATATTGCAATACCAAAATATGATAATACCATCGTGAATTATAGTGGATAACTTATCTATTAGTCCGTAAATTTTATTTCTATGTTATGTCGTGTTACAAAACTGTTCGATGAAAATTTTTCACAATTGGGAATATTTTACTATTGAAAGTTGGGGACAGTGTGGTAAGTTAGCTATACTGCTAGCTACCGAGTGGCTATAAATGTTTGAAGTAAATATTTAGTTAGTCAGAATTACTTATGTGAAGCAATATAAATAATTTTTGACACATTTGAACTTAAATACCAGGCATGTATGTACAGTCGTGGCCAGATAAATGTAGTACAACCGTTTTTCAAAAAAAAATTATGGTTTTAGTTAGTATTTTGACATTTAAATTTCAAATCATTTTACATTTTAAAACGTCAATTAAATATATTTTTACAATAGCACGAAAGCCTACAATAGCTGATAAAGTTAATGTTCTAATTCATTTACAAGAAGGATATAGTATTTGAGAAATGCAGTTAAATAAAACCACCATGATGAAAGTTAAGAAACAATAATAAAGTTAATATGTTCCGGTATGATCTGACATTTAATTTTTATGACAAGCAACTTAAGCTAAAGCTCGTGTTACAATAATAAAATTTATATGAAATTTAAGGTTGTACTACATTTATCTGGCCACGACTGGTCGAAAACTGGATAAATAATTTCACGATTGTCATCATAGATTATCACGTCAAGTATATGATTCATGGTAGCCAATAACTGGAAAAGAAATATATACGTCTAAATAGAACTGAAATCAACACAAAAAAATACCCTATGGTACTACATGACTGTTCCCCATTATTTAAATAATCAGATTTTCTATTGCTCTTAAAAAAAAGTAAAATATGTGCTTATTCTATAGATCCATTCTGTACCTACCTTATTTCACCCCATAACTCAATTTTCGGAGAAAACATTAAACACATGCAAAAATTCGAAGCCCCGTCATATTTATTAATTGGATTTCTGAAATATGTAGAAATACATGGCTGCGTTTCGATCATCTTGTCGTGATCTTCTTCACTTCTGAAGAAGATCACGACAAGATGATCGAAACGTCAAGTACCACAACCTTTCTACACGGCAGAGAACCCGAGAACCGAGAAGAGCAGCCATAAACAGCGGCCGTAAAAGCCTGAAGCCTGTAGAAATACATGTTTCTATATCTTGAAAATAGAAACACATTTTTAACCTGCCTGTTTTTGAGATTAGTATTTGATTCTTTTTCACTTCCTTGTTGGAAAACTCTGCAATACCTGTCTCTTGTTATTATTAGAACAGAAGTTTAATATAGGTAGTATAATATTTTTGACCACAGATTCATTTTATTTCTTAAAACTTGTTTCAATATTTCCATTTAAAAATAATTAATTTTTCTAAAATTTTTAAAATGCAGTTATTACCTATGTTTAAATATCATATTAAATCAATTAAAATTTCAAATATGTAAATAGTTAATTGAAACATTTTAAACCTTTATTATCTTCAAGTGTTAAACAAATTCCATAAACTACTATTGAAAGCTTCGCGTGCCATCAAATGCGTATGTATAGTGATCTAGTGATAAATGATTTACCGGAGCAACCGTCACATGTTTCTCATGATTACACCATTATGCATAAAATCCCCAAAAGATTTAAAACATGAACTGCACTTTCCGAGCAAGAATTCTGTACCAAATCTCCTAGCCCTACAAAAAGTAGTTCGAACTGTAACATAATTGTCAATTAGTCAATCAATCAGAGCAAAACCTTTTGTAGGTATAGGTAAACTTATGAAAAAAATATACTATTCAGAAAAAAACACTTTGATAAGATCACACATTATTAATTACAATATTGTTGACATATTCAACAACGTAATATTATACCATAAATCATGTTTCAGTACGTATTCCAATTTCTGTTTAATAAATAATAATAATCAGTATCAATTTAATTATCTGAAATTATTTTCAGGAGTTTTATTGTATTTGTAATATGTACAAGCTCTGAACACAATAAATAATTAAGTACGAGAAGAAAACAAATGATTAAAGTTGAATCGAAGAAATTATTTCTGTAATATCGAATCAATAATTTATTCTTATTGGGTATTTATCAGTAATTGCGAATAGTTAGTTGTCATTATGCATAATAAGAAACAAGCAAAATATACAAACAAATAGATTATTAGCATTAGCCTTGACATGAATATAGCTATACTTATAATGAATTTAAACTACTTATAAAAAATAATAAATATAAAATATAACAATAAATATAAAAACATGCATAATATACATTGACCTAAAACAGCAGTTCCCAACATGAAGTGTATTAAAAGATTAGGGGAGTCACAAGAAGCTTTCTAAAGTCAAACAAAAACATCTATCATTTGGTATCATCACTTGATACCCGTTGATCATTAAAATATTTTTCATTCTCAGTGATTGTTACGTAAACAAATAAAATTTTAACGAGCTCAAATATGTTGCCCCCATTTTATAGTAATTTAATTCTAGGAAACTGTTGTGTTAACTAAAATCTATCAGAGTATTATGTTTTATTAGATGTGATATAAGTTATTTCTCCATAATCGTCTCGTCAATTTTGGAGGCTAGTAATCGTGATTGCACAAATATTAGTTGCTTACCTTTGGCAAGTAAAGTCTATTTGGAAATTTATAAATGTGTGTATTACCGAATATTAATTCTACTGAATACAATACTCTCCTTCATCGAAATAGTATTATACGTTACGAAGTTGAATTTACGGCCAATACAAGGGGTAAAATAGTTAACTCTTAGGCGGAGGTTTTTTCAAAAGATACCTAGGATGGAGTTAGACAGCATTAAATACAACTCCATATTTTTATCTGCGTATCAATTACATTACGTTGTAATTAAAATAAGGAAATTGACAACACCTGCGATAGCAATGAAACTTGACGTTTGAATCTAAGTGATAGATTAATCATTGGCAATTAGTCCTGTAGTCAATTTCACAAAGCTATCGCTATATATCTCTGGAATTCTTATACCAAAACAGTAAGTATGGTTTCGTTGAATTTTAAATATCTACTACTATTTATTTAACTTCCTAACATGTATATACGGGCACTTCTATTTAAAATAATTATAATGGCGTTACATCCGGTGAAAACAGACATGAAAAAAAAAATTTCTATTTCGATTATTTTTTTATGTTAATAATATTGTAAGGATTATTAAGACAAAAATGTGCCTCATTAAAACTAGAAACTAACAGGCTTTTTTCCATAATATCATTCTTCCGTTCCAAAATAAACATGGTGGACCTGACTGTACCGCGTGCTTGAGCTTTGCAGTAGCACTCATTCTTTATAAAAAGGATCTGGTGTAGATAATCTCAGTTTTTATTAACATCTAAAATATGTTACTTCAATTTAATCTAAATTTACTAGAAACTTTGTTATTACGAGTATAAATATTTATGAATAGGTATATATTTTTATTTCATTTTTAGATTTTTGTGTGATAGTTTAAAGCAACTTTTACTAAACATATTTCTCTAAACTATTTGTCAGAATTTCATATGATATTCTGTATAATCACGACACTCAACTATAGCATTTAGCAATTATAGCATAGTATGTATATTTTTTATGTTTTTTAGATCGCGCATGCGATTCTGCAGCAAAACTTATTAAGATATCCTGTACCTACCAAAAACCAGCCATTTTTGAGTTATTCCATTTTTTTTCAAATATACTGCCAACTGTAAAGTTATGCTAAAAATTCTGTATTTATGAAAACATAGACTTAAATATACAATATTCAAAAATGCAATAATATATATAATATAACGTGGTTTTCATCGAAGTAAACTTAGTTGAAATGAACGTTAATATTAGACGCTCTTGTATATGTCGACATAATTTTGAAGTCTTCACTTCATATTTAACGTTGCAGTTGGCCGTATATTTGAAAAGAATATAAACAATATACTATGCTATTTAAATTAAGAAAATTTACGTGAGCTTCCGGTAAACCGGAAGTGATACGAAAGCGTAAATAATTTCGCCAATGAGACCAGATGATACTATCTTTAACTACAAATTTTCAGAAACAACGAAAAGTTCTAACCAACCAGTTCCGTGAATATCCCTGTATTATAATCATGAAATCGATATAATTTACACAGCATCTTTATTGGGGACTTCAAGAATAACTTCCTTGACGGCATGATACTGCAGACCCATGTCGGTTCTCCAGTATTTGCAGACCGCATATATGTACAATATTAAAGCATATATAATATTAAGTAAATACCACTGCTTTTGAAGAGATCTAGTATAAGAGGATCTATTAAGATACATATAAAAGGGTTAAAAATATATTGAATTGTAAAAATTTTCTTTGGACATATATATTATAATTTCTGCACAAAAGAAAAATGGTTCCATATTAGTGAAGCATATTTGAACCTTTATCTCATTAGACTATTAAACAGTACAAACATAGTGCAAACATGATAGAAATGCTAAGATGTCGTGTTATAAAGCCTAAAATTTAATTTGTCTACGCTTACATTAGTGACAGTAGCAGGTCAAGCTTCATTTCCAATATGGTATTCAATAGATTTATTTTTCCTGGTAAAAGTCATAATATTGCATTTTGAGCTGTTTAACTCTGATCTCTTAACAATGCTCCAATCGTGTACTAAATCAAGATTGTTTTGTAAATTTATTGCGATATTTACAGAATCAATAACGGGAAATAATTTTACATCATCGGCAAACAGCATATACTTACTACTACACCCTTAAATACTACTACAATTGAAACACATTCAAATCAACGATGAAAGCCAAGATCAATAATATACCAAAGATGGGAACCTTAAGGGATGCCTGATGTAGCGGTTTGGAATTCTAGTCTTTGTAGAACACAACAAATCGACGATCTTGCAGATAAGATTTTAGTAATAGAAGCAGAGAGAGAACCCTATATACCCAAACTGAACAGCTTTGAAGAAGTACCGTATGGTCAAGGCTTTAACAAAGTCTGTAAAAAGTACACCACCCTGCACATCCACAATATCGCTAATATATTGAGTGATGTAGACTAAATTGAACGCTGTAGTTGCGGTTACATGTGAAATCATATTAAAATTTAAAAATCCTTAAAAAATTGCACAAAATAGATATTGATGCATAATTGTAAATATCGCCCTAGTTACCGGACTTAAATACCGCAGAAATTCTCGACCGTTTCCAAATTGTGAGAAAGCTACTGCTACAAAGAGACAAATTAAATATACGTAGTTCTCAAGGCTTGATCGAAAACATTCCTACAATCACGTAAGTACCATAAAGTAGGTAGGGGAAACATGTCTGAGACGGCATACTTTTTAAAATTGTGCTAAATTGTGTAAAACAAACAAATTTTTAAAAATTGGCAATACTATTATTTTTGTAGTTGAAGTATACAAAGTTCGCAAATAATTTAAAAATTTTACCGTTAAAATTGTAGTCAAAAAAATATGCATCCATCTAAACAGTATATACCATCTCATCTTAATACATCATGATAAGATGGCATACCTACTCCGGGGTACTTCGGACACTAAATTAAAGAGATACAAAAACAAATTTATTTCGTATGTCTACTTACAATAAACAAAATGCAATAATGGCTATATTTAAATGTATTTTAAATTAGGTAATTTCCGTAAGTAACTTGTTATTCCTTGCTTTGGCTTTTCTGTTCAAGCCTGCACATTCATTGTGACACCACTTTTTGCACTTTTGGCACCTTATCCACATTTCGCCTCTTCGGGATAAACTGTATAACTCAGGAAATGCATACAACCCCGTCTTTGTCGTCGGTTTCGTCCAAAAATAGCTTTTTGGTAACAGCTCGAGCAGATTTTCTTTGGGTTTTTTGTTTCTTTTGATTTTCAACTTCTTTTCCTTCTTGAAGATTTGGAGTGTCATTTAAAATACCTTTTTTCCTCGTTTACGTTTGTTTCTCTTAACTGTTGCTGAATATAAAGGAGATATTTTGGCGATGAAAATCTCTTCCATTTGGCTACGCCCACTCTTATTTTTTTCGTTTGTTAATTTTTTTTGATGACTCACCAACTGAAGATGTAACAGCTCTATCTTCGTCACCAGTTCTTGACAGCTGAATCGTTTCACCTTGGTCGTCCATATCGACATCAGTCACGTTTGAAGGGGAAAACATCCAATCGGGAAATACTTCATTGTTAAAGGGGTATATTCCAGTCGCAGCAAATCAGTTTGCAGCATTTTTAATTGTAGCTGCTTTACTGTAAGCTGCCTTAAATATGCCTGCAATTTGATAATATGAAATGATTCTTCCTGGGTGATTTCGTAACCAATTCGTTAATTCCTGATTGTAAAATGGACCATAAAAACTCACGTCAAGGGACTGTACCCTATGAGTACAGTGAAGAGGGAAACAAAACATTATAATTCCATGTAATATTGCAAATGTCAGAACTGCCAAATTTTTGTGACTATTGTGGCCGTCTAGAAGTAGTAGAATTTTCTTATATTTTGTGGGATTTACATACTTTACAAAATGTTTTAACCACTGAAGAAAAACATCAGCAGTCATCCATCCCCTATCTTGTGTAAAACTCACAGAACCGACAGGCGCTTCATCCATCAACTCACATTTCATGTTTTTCCTAGGAAAAATTAATGCCGGTGGAACGAAGGTGCCCACGGCATTCATAGAACACACGACGGTGAGTTGTTGTCCCCGTTCGGCACTACTTAAGACATCAACTTGCTTTCTACCGTTGGTAGCGAAGATTTTGGTATTTTTTGATGGTACCCTTGATAAGCCAGATTCGTCAACATTCCATATTTTATTTGGCTCAAATTTGTAACGATGAAGAATCTCTGATAAAGACTTTAATTAATTCGTAATTTGTATTTTATTAAAAGCCCTTGCCCGTGCCGAGGAGGTAGATTCAGGTGTTCTCAAAGACAACGAGGGATTACGTCGCATAAACTCTTTGTACAAATCCCACCCAGCCATCTGTTTATGAGCAGAAAATTTGTGACGTACTTCTGTAGCTTCTGCTATTTGGTAAGCTAACTTTCGAATATCAACAGTAGACATTCCAAATAATCTCGTTTCTAAAGTTTTTAAATGTTCTACAGTTTCATCTTGTAAAGCTCTATCAAATGTGCTTTTACTACCCCCCAGGTAGCCTTTTGCCCACCCAATTTCTGTTTGTACACGCCTACGTAGCATTAAGGATGGTACAGAATATGTTTTGGAAGCCAACTCCCATCTTACGCTGTTGAATTACATATTTGGTTCTGCCCACGACTGGCGAGATGAAGTTCTTTTGTAACGACTCATGACTGAAACAATTTTTTTTAATCTGAAAACATTCATCTGTCTGAGATGGCATACTGTGCCGACGATAGGAGCCCGGTTTCAATTTTCTGGAGGGACGGTGACATTTTTTCAAAAAGTTGAAATCCGGATCGACTTACCATTCGCTATTGGAAGCAAAGTGATTAAACAACGCGACATTATAAAAGGCGACATGATGCCATCACAAAGTCATTTGAACACAATACACACACAAAACTACACCGCCAGAGTTGCAGTGTTAGTCAGACAAATAATATAGCTTACAGAGTCACTGCAACTAAGCACCCACCACACATATGCCAATATATCTACTATTATGAAGTCTAGGTCGCATTTCACGCTTAAGACGTGAAATAATACAGTAGAACCTCGATTATGCGTGCTGGTCGGGACTGAACCAAGCCCGGAAAATCGAAAAGCACGGTTAATCCACACCTACTTATTTTAATCAAAAAAGTTGTTTTACAAATTATTATGACTACTTACCGTACTACGAAAAAAATATCTAACTTGGAATAAATATAAAATTAAGCTGGTGAAGTTTATTATGGCAAAGAAAATATCAAAAAAATAATATAAAATTCTCAAAAAACATAACACATAACATATAGATATAAGAAAATCAAAACATGCTTTTCTTATTACAATAATTGCGTAAAAAATTAAATCAAAACTTAATTAAGAAAAATAATCAGTTAATTTCATTTGTTTCTTTTTTCTGAGTAAATTCATTTTTATTTATTAATACGAGTCGATCGGAATGCTTCTTCAACATTCATTGACAATTAAATCGAAGAAAGTTTAGATTTCGAAAAACTTCCCAGCGACAAATTCGAAGATAGAGAACTATAGAAGTTTTTGATAAAAAAATTATTTAGAAAAAGTTAAAATTGTAGGAGATATTGCAAAACGATTCAAGGCGTTAACGTGGAAAGCAGTATAAGTTGTACGATGTATACGATGATGGTACGGCGAATTGACGTGCACCGTTTGTACTAATTCGCATTCTGCACGGATAATTGAAACCCGGATAATTGAAGCTGTTTGCTAACACGGTTAATCCGCAGCACGGTTAATCCGCACACGGATAATCGAAGTTCTACTGTATCATGTTTTAATGATAAGTTGATTTTCACAATGTATTCTTCGTTATTTATTTTAAATTCAATAGTTTAATTGCTCCTTAAAGTCGTTTGACATGATTTTAAAAATATATTAAAATTTATTTTGAATAAGTACTTTTTGCATGTGACACAGAATGATTACATTTTTTGTAAACTAAAATTAAGAACATCGTGATTATTTAGAAACGAATCTAAATAGTGACATATGAAAAGTAGTTTTATGTATACATTTTTGAACATTATGTCAAATTGTTCAAAGATGCAATTAAACTAATGGATTTAAAATAAACGACGATTGTGCAAATAAATTGGCATTTAAACATTTTTGCGGGGTCTCCTAACTATTTGCTTGTGATTCATAAGCTCTGGATAAGTAAAATAAATATTTTTATATTCCATTGTATTAAATACAAATAATTTATTAAGTATATATATCGCTTTGCGGCAATAAAGCCGCACTTTATACAGTTAGTTCTATGCTAATTATAGGAGTAATTGTAAAAAAATTATAAAAATAAATATAAATTGGTTTATGTATAATCAGGAAGAAGAAAAAATACAAATAAAACTAATCTACACCATAGAACTTACATATAAAACAGAAATACATTGTCTCACTAGCTAAAGTCCTAAAACCACTAAGAGATATGAATATGAAGTTTTTATTTATTAATAAACAACTTGCCAACTAATAAACTGACAGGTTTATCTTTACTATTTCTGAGAGCCTTTTTAATACACTTGTTTACATTTCCATTTCTATTTATTGATTTATAAAAGGGGACCGTCTGTTTTCAACGTTCAAACTTCTATAGAGATCAAAAGGAACCGTAGGTTTTAGTTTATTATGCAAATTGCCTGTTATAAGTGTGTTCTCTGTAATAGATTTCGTAAATATTTATTGATTTGATTTCATTTTAGATATTTAGGTACTGATGTTCTCAATACATTTTTAGATGTTAATAGAAATAAATACAAAATTAGGGTGTAGGAATTTCTGACCAAAATAAATTCTTATAGAAATAAAGAATAAAATCGGGAACATAGTAGCACACTATTGAATCATTCTGTAGGACAAAAGCTAAAACCCATTTGCCTTATTTTCCCTCTCGGTCATATCCAATATGCAGTTCTTGAATAGTTTATTATTTAATGTTCCAATTAAAGCATTATTTAATTGACGCCGAGTTTTCAATGCTAATACACGTAGTACCTACAATATTTTATCTTGTTCGATCGCTTTGTGTAGTTGCTAGTAGCTGTCAATTAATACCAATACAAACATACATGTTACAATGTAGAATTGCAAAACTTGACGTAGTTTCAATCGCTACACGCTGTTAGAATTTTTTCTACTGGAACTTGTCTACCAGGAGCAACAGTATCTAACCATAAAGAACATACAGATTTAAAAAAGGACTTTAGTTTCTACGATTCTCGACAACGAATATCAAATAAAAATAATTCTGTTTGTAAAGTGGATATAACTGAAAGTAAAATTAGTCTGCATGAAATGACAAAAATTGTTAGTCCTAAACTTTTGAATACTTTAGATCAAACAAAAAGTAATATTAATATAAAATAAAAAATTTTTACTTGGTTAACTTTTGATCGTAGTTTGGGTTACTTTAGCTCAAATAATGAACTTTTTCAATCACAGTACTCGGTAGCCGGTCTCAACTATTGGCTTATGCTGAATGCACAGAATGGTTTAAAGACAAAGATTAAGAATGTAAGCGCAAAAGTCTACTACTGCCATTTAACATAACTTATTCAACTAATCATTCTAGCTCTATATAGAGGGTGAGGCATTAGTGCGTCAAAGCTCAATATATCCATTAATATTGAAGATATCAAGAAACTTTATGTACTTACAAACATCATAGACAGTCTTAAACTACATATTTTAAAATTATTTTCATATATACAGGGTGTTGCATATTGCCAGGGTGAACCAAACATACATTTTTTTATACTATACATTACTTCAAATTTACATTAAGCGCATCTTCCTCATTCCTTTGATATAAGGTTTCATTGAGTTATACCGAATATTGCAGAAGTTATGGTCAGTTTTGTCTGAAAATCATTGCGTGTTCACCGTCCTGTGTATTCCACGCGAAGCAACTTTTATTACTATTACTTATTTTTCACTGGAATAACTTTTTTATATTGTTACAGTTTCATAGCAATGTGATATTTTGCCAATATTGCAAAAACTGTGTACAGGGCGATTCAAAACACAAATGCATTATTTTCTCATTTTATTTAAATGGATCACCCTATATTTTATATTAAAAAAGGAAATGACACTGTATGTACTTTCATTTTTATTAACCACTCCCTATATCTAAAATCGTTAATTTCTGAGATATTTAATATTTTCGTAATGAATGGTGACTTTTTTCAAAATACTTGTAATATGTCAAATTAGCCATGAAAAAATGATAGTAAAAAGCTATAAAATGATCAGTTGAGATAAACTTGCTAAATACAACGCAACTACAAAATGTTAAACTTATACCGGTAATTAATTTCTAATGAGTTAAGCCAAAAATTCGCGATACAATACATTTCACAATAAATATTCAAAATGTCCACCGAAAAGATGAAACATCGTTATAGCCGTTCTTCTTAGAAGTGATGGAAACGTTAATTTGCATAATATGCATTATTGGTCTGACAACAATCCTCACTAGTTGCGCGAGGTCCAATATCAAAGCCATCGGAGTCTCGATGTATGGTGTGGCATCCTGGGCGGAACTATTATATTTTCCTATTTAGGTATTTGACCAACCACTAAATGGTGTCGTGTTTCTTGATTTTCTGGAAAACCAGTTGCCTATTTAGAAGATGTACCCTTGCAATTACCGCAAAATATGTTTTTGGAACTAATGGTTGTCCAGCACATTTTTCAAGAAATGTACGAGAACATTTAGATTTAAGATATCACCAGAGATGGATTGCTTCACCTCCCCGGTCCCCAGACCTCACCTGTTTGAACTTCTATCTCTGTGGTCGGTTGAAAGATATTGTTTACCAAAATCCACCAACCACGAAAGACGACATGAAATTATGAATACAAAACGCCATTCGTAGCCTGTCAAGAGCAGAAATTGTAGCTGCTATGATGTCTACGCATAAGCGGCTCCAACAATGCATCGAGTGTGATGGAAGAAATTTCGAGCATTTAAGGAGGCATTAAGTTTTATTTCGAAATCAATCCTTTTTTCTTATTATGCCCCTACACGTTTTTTTAAATTTTTTGAACTGAGAATACTTTATTACTAAAAAATTATAACATTATGAAATTTTATCATTGAATCTTGAAAAAAGACAAATAAATAACAATAAATACCGGTGTAATAGCGTCTTTTTAAAATTATATGATAACTAAATCTTCTTTCTGCGATATTTCAGGCTACGCATAAGATATCGAGATACGATTTTCACTTCCTATTTAGGTATCACTACGCTACATTTTTATGAAAAAAAGTCATATTATTGCATTTAATTTTTTAGAGAATTTTGCAATTTTCTGTTATTATATCAAAAAACGCGCTCTAGCGGCATCACTAAGAAATAGACATATCACAGGTAAGATAGGTTTAATGGAACAATAAATGCTTTTTCCAATGAGACCAAGTTTGTTAAAATCAGTTCAGTCGTTTAGTTTCAGCTGTTTATTTAAAAAAACATTGAATTACCCCCCACCACTTTATTTTAATAGATACGTCAAAAACTGTTAAACAAAAATTACTCGAGGAAAGCTTAGCTTTAAAACGCATATGTTTTTTGGTAACATTTACTGTGTGGATTTCAGTGAAAAATCACTTTAAAAGCTTGAGATGCCAGTTACGCCCCCTGGCGACCATCTTGGAAATCTGAAAATATTTTCCACGGTCTTCTTTTGACTACTACCTATAATAATAATGTTTTTTTACGGCAAGTCTCTACGACGAATAGTTTCAGAGATACAGCACTTTGCATTCTTATCTGGCCATCCTGTACTTAGTACACCAGTCGGTAATGTAATGGATATTGTCTTGTAAATTTATAACATAATTCCAGCTTGTAATAGACTTTGAGATCAACTGCATGCGCGAGAACAGGGCACGATAAATTCTAAGAAATCGTTTGTATACAAAACAAACAACAAAGAGCCTAAGCTTGCGCCCTGTGGAACACCTGAAGATGGAAAGAAGCTAAAACATTTATAGCCATTATAATGGACGTAATTGCATCTGCTAACTAAATAAGAGTCAATTCGTTGTACGAAGGAAAACATTAAGCAAAAGTTGGAAAGTTTATGAAGCAGAATTGCATTATCCACAGCATCAAAAGCACTACTGAAATCAGTATACACAATATCGACTTGTCCCTGTTTATCCATGTCTTCACAAATGTATTGGCAAACGGTTACAAGGTTGGTGACCGTTGAACGTCCTCGTACGAAACCATGTTGATGGGGTAATATGAATGATCTAGTATATTCATATAAGTGCGAAAAAGGAACATTTTCCTAAACTTGAAATACTTAGCAATAAAATTGGATAGGATGGATATGGGTCTATGATTACTAATTTCACTTTTTTCACCTTTCTTGAATACTGGACAAATCCTCTTTCGTTGCCATAGATGAGAAAATCCAAATGTTTTTATTGATAAATTAATTGTTATTGCTAAGGGTTTGGAAAAATCGTTCCAAACTTGCGCAAAATAAACCATGGAATTAAATTATGTCCAGCTACACTATTATCAGGGAAGGAAGCCATAATTTTAATTAAATTTTCTTCAGTAACAGGTGCAAGGTAAATTGTAGGCGACTGCTAAAACATTCAAAATTAGTCAAAGATAACGCAGGCAGATAAGCAGAATAAAATTTAGTAGCAAAAGTATCAGCAATTGTTTATTGTGACATATCAACTATAGGATTATTGTATGACAAAGTATTTGGAATTCAATAGAAATTAAAAACAATAATTGTATGAACAACAAAACCACAGACTTCTACACATCACTTCACTGCATTACTTTTTAGGGTTTGTTTCATGTTAGCCTCGGTTTTTAATTGGATAACAAACAGATGCATAAATTTACGTGGGTGATCCTGATAAATTTTAACAAAATGAATCAATATAGATGCAGGGATAATACTAGTTAAGTTTTAACATGAAAGCGTTGTACAAACTGATAATCTAATGAATAAAGTTGGCCGCCACAGGCCGTATGTTAAAGGTAGGGTTGATATTAGGAGAGGTTAAAATACGTAAGCTAAAAATGTAGTAACAATATAATACTTTGAATAAATTATAGGTTAAAAAAAATCAGAATGAATGAATGAATGAATCAAGTGTCTAGGGCAGATGGATTGGCTCTAGTAAAACATATATTAAAGATACTTTCCTGTATCTGGATTGGTTTCATTTAGAAAATTTTACTATTTTATATAAACTTCGTTAGCGTGTGTATACCTACTTGTTGTGTCTATAAAAGTTGTCGTGTTTAGTATGATATATTACAATGTTATTAAAGAGAAGTAATGACGGTAAAAGTTGAATGTCACGCAAATACTGTTGTAATATTTACATTAAGCACATATGGTAGCATACAAACTAATTAAATGTTGTGATAAAGGAAAATTATTGTTAAAAATTGCCAGATTTATCTTTAGAAATATTTCTTGTTTCGTGCTGCGTTTAAATTTGTATGTATACCTATTACTTGTTTTTGAGCAAAGTTAATTGCAAATTATATTAGCGAACACTATAGATTCATAATTCTTATATTATAATACTGCAATAAACATTGAAATTGTTAATTTTATATCATTTTAAGTTAGTTATTAAATGTTTACTGTATAGGTTACATTCGAACAGGTATTTCGGTACTCCTGAGTTCAAAGACGACACCAACTGGTTTCTTTCTCCGTATACGTATCTCAACTCTGTTATGCATATAAGTTGTCGTTCCATCCAGGAGTGTTATGTTATTATATTATAAACTATTGAACGTTGCCGACAGGATCAAGTGATCAATCATTTATGGTACGACATCTTGAGATAAATACATAGGTATGTGTATAATCGTACCTCTTCCATCATTTTACACTCGCTTCGAAAGTATGTGTACACTGCATCTTTTAATGTTAAATAGAAATTAACAGTAACCGACAGACTACTTACCATTAAGAAAAAAAGGACAAAAAAGGTAAAGGAAAGATTTCCTTTACATATTGAATACAATTAAAGTGCAATCAATAATTAAATAGTCACGTGCATTTTACTTTAAACAATAAGCAATAATAATCGCATATAATCATGCCTGTTACTGTTATATGGTCACAATTCGCTCTTTTAATTACGCATGCGCACAAAGCATGTCCTATATACTTCAATAAAAATAAAAGAAATCGAAACGATCGAACGATAGAACAGCCTTACGTATTGAGTTGATTTAGTTTGAGATTAGAGCAAAATGTCCCAGGATATCGTGAGAGAAGCATCAAATAGGTGGGTGCAATTATTTTTAATCTGTGGTGGGTGCTAGTTGCTGCGGCTTCTTAAGCTGCATTGCTTATCTGACTAGCAGCTCTTGCTATGTATGTCTAAATAGCTTTGCTACTAGTGCTATCTTGCCGTTTATAATGCTGCGCTGTTAATCACTTTGCCCCCAACAGCGAATGGTAGATCGATCGAGATACAAGTCTCCGAGAAAATGTACCCGTCCCCTCGGAGAATTCAACCCCGGCTCCCAGCGATCTTTCACAACACTGGACAGCTGCCTAACCATATATGAATTATACCTATTATTATTGAAGTCTCAGTTTAGATGATCTTCTTCGCTATGTCGAATAAAACGAAACCGATAAGGATATAATTTGTCACTAATACTGCTTACAACCCTGTTATCAACGAATATTTTTCTGCAACTTACCACGTTCTCAATTTTTAGCAGAAGCTGAGCATTAATACTTACCTATAACAGGAATTAAGATGCGTTTAACCAAAAACACATGTCAAAAAACGATAGCTATAGTAAAGAAAAGGTACCTACCAGTGAAAAATTGGCGGACCAATTCATATTAATGTCAAAACAAATATCCAACAATCCCAATGAATTATTGAGCCCAATTGCGTTACTAGCAACATAGACGCGTAAATTTACTCATACTGACCTTCTGAAACGTTCTTACCAGTTACGACAATCGTTATGTTGTTAGCGTACATGAATACATTATACCAGAGAATATATATTTGTATAACTCCCAACACAGATCTCTAGGATATTCTCTTATCCACAGCAAACTCATCGCAAATAACTCAATTTAGCAAACTTTCTTTCTAACCCATTTATTGCTATATTTAATAGCCATTATTATTAACAGATTCAGAAACTATATGTACTACATACTATGTAGATGGCGTAAAAGTAATGTCATAATTTGAATTGGCTGCCATTTTGTAATAAATGAAAAAAGCTCTGTTTTCGTTAAAAGTTTATTTAAAAGTGTAAAATTGATATCATTAATTGGAAAAAATTATATTGTTCAAATGGCCACCTCCCGAGTTAATGCATAATTGCGCTCGTTTTACGGCATTTTGAATTGTTGCTCGCAAAACATCTGGCTCCAAATTTCAATGTTAGCTTTCAAGACTTGTAAGGTTCGTGGCTTGTTATGGTAAACGCGAGATTTTAAAAAGCCCTAAAGGAAGAAGTCTGGTGCAGTTAGATCTGGCGATCTGGGCGGCCAGTTCAAATCTTCAAAACGAGAGATCACTCGACCTGGATATTAGTGGCTCAAAATCTCCATAGTTGCCCGAGCTATGTGAGCGGTTGCTCCGTCCTGTTGAAACTAACAATGATCGAGACCCAATGCAGCAACTTGCAGTAAAAAAAAACTCGTTTAGCATCTGCCTGTAACGCTCACCACTTATACAGTTACGGTGGTGCCATTGACAACATTTTCAAGTCTTTCACCAAAATTTGTTGTAACGAACGTTTGCTGATCTAATCGTGTGCATCGTCGTCTCGATGATGTTTGTGCATTCTCTCTGACGTCGTCGGCAACAGCAGCGATGTTCTCGCTCGAACGAGCACTACGAGGCCGGCGACTTCTTACGATATCTGTAGTGGACCCAATGTGCACGAGGCGCTCAGCCAAACGCTTAATTGTTGGAGCACACGGAACACGACGACGAGGAAAACAACACCGAAGTTCAGGCTCCGTTAAAACAACAGACTGAAAATTTGTCAAATAAGCAGTAACAATAATTGCACGTTCTTGATATGTGTATCCACTGTGTATCACTCCATGGCTTGTTAACAACTAATTCTCTAGATATCTACTTCATAAATGTCAAAGCACAGTTATATTTGGCGCCTTCTGCAAAAATAGCAGCCAATTCAAATTATGAATTTCTTTTGCGCCACCTTGTAAATACAAAATTCGACAGAACAAACCATATGTATATGTCTTAGTAATACAGAATTTGCACCTCCTTCTTTAAATATTGAAGATATTTTCCAAGTCATCGGCAAAAACTTCAACAGCAATTGGTGTTAGGGCTGCGTGGCCAGTAGAGAATGGCGCGATATTTAACCTTAACCTAATGTTTTTTGTACTAGTTTCTCTTACAATGTCAAAATTGCAAGTACATCATTACTTCGCCAACATTATAATTGTCGCTACAGTAATTTTCTTTTATATATAATAATGTAATATATATATATATATAGTATATTCGTATAATTTTTGTAACTTTTAAGAAATCTCGCATCGAAATTTAAAAAAAAAATTTTTGATTGCCATATATGGAGAGAATTTTGCGCCACTCCTCATTGGTCCCGCATCCCTAACTATTGGCTTAACAAACTCATTAACGGTTACTACTGTCTTAAAAATCCCTAATGTCGCAAAATTACCCCGGAGATACTAGTCAAACACGCTAGTTTCTACATTTGCTAATGAAGAAAGAAACAGCAACACCCGTAAACAAACATAATTTAAAGTAAATTTATTTATTAACTTTCAATTTAAATTACCATTTATTATTTTATAGCATAATTTAGAATTATTCTCTTTTTAATTCTATAAATTAAACGTTGGCGTCATCTCTCTGTAGAGTTTTAATACTAAATTTTAAATTAGCAGTATTTTTTCAAATAGGTAACTGTAACAGGTTTTATTACTCTGTACTTTCTTATTTTATAAAACTTATCACAATTATTTTCTCTTATCTTGATGTTGATTTTATTGTTTGTTTAGTTTGGTAGAATATTGTTTATTTCATCTACACAAGCTGACTGATGATGACATTGGATTATAACGTTTTCTATTTACTGCATTAGTGCGGACTAAGGCGGCATCTTTGTGACGAAATGCTAATTTAGATGATTTCTCGTTTTACTATACCGGCAGCGCACGCACGACCTGTTAATACGTTTAGTGTAAGATGAAAAAAACAGCGAAGAGATGTCCCTTAGTTAATACAGGAAACGTATTATCGATACTGTTTGCTTGAACGAATGCATTCGTTGTATCTCTTTATCTAACATATTAAAATTCTATGCCTGCTCTAACACATTGAAGGCACTATCAACACGTAAATTTAGTTCCTTGTGCTGAGGCGACAGCGTTGTAAGCATTTAGCAATCTATATTATCGACGTAACGTGGAGGCATAGAAAACGTCATATTTGATATTTCACTTGTTTGTTTATCTTGCGTGAGCACCCTTGGTTTGGCTTTTGTAGTAAACTGTTCTATATCTGTATTTATCTTATTTTCGTTTATTTTAGTTTTATTTTACGTAGTATTTTATTTAGATAAATACAGATATAGAACAGTTATTACAAAAGCCAAACCAAGGGTGCTCACGCAAGATAAACAAGCAAGTGAAATATCAAATATGACGTTTTCTATGCCTCCACGTTACGTCGATAATATAGATTGCTAAATGCTTATAACGCTGTCGCCTCAGCACAAGGAACTAAATTTACCATATGATTACAAGAACCAATGAGAAATCGAGCCAAATTTTTCTTATTATGATTCTAGGTAGCAACAGACTTGCGCTTGCGTACATTCATATTAGACTTATCAAAAGGTTTGTTCCTACTTAAAATCTATGATCGATTTCGGATTAGTATGTGGTAATCACACTACACCAGATGGCGTGTATAGAAAAATGGATAAGCTAGACAGACTTGTATTGAAGTACGCATGCGCTAAAAATCACAGCTTTTGGTTTGTTGAAAATCCCCAAACTGCTATGACTGTCCTCCGACAATCCTCAAATCGCATTTTGTTATGTTGGAACTACGTACTATAGTAACGGATTTTCGATTTGTCGTTGTTGGAACACTTATTTTCTACTGCGCTTGCTCCGGTTAATCACCCATCGATTTGCACGCATGTAGGAACAAACCTAAAGTGTTGCGAAGGAATAATACAGCGAGAGCGTCAGACAGAGCATAACGTAGCGCTTTCCAGTTACCACACATTGCTAATGCATCTATCAGCAGGTCGAACGTGCGCACCCTGTATGTTCCACTTCACTTAATGCTCGTTCCCACTTTTCAGAACTGTGGACAATCCACCATTCTTTGCATATTTAAAGGACATGTTGCATAAATATGGAAATCTGACTAATGCTATACCTTATTTCGAAAAGAGGGAGACAAAATTTTGAACAGACCCAAATTCTTATTGGCTGAAAGCAGCGCAAAATCACATTATGCAACGTTCTGTTATTTCTGTTCATTGTCAAGCATTCCGACATTGTTTACACCAAAAGTGTATTTAAAGTTTTACTATACTTATTACACTAGTTTATTTTTCGATGAAGATTAGTTCTCTTTTACCTTACTTATCAGAGAATGTCACATAAAATTTATTTTGCAAATTATATATTGTAATTTGGGCTGCGGATCTGTTCAGAATTTTGTCTTTCTCTTTTTGAAATAAGGTATAGTAAGTTATTCTGTAAAAGTACGTGATTACTTAAAAATGTTTTTGATAATAAATGTCAGTTTTTAGAAAATAAAACTATTCTATTGTGGCTCGGTTAAATGCTACATATGTATGTTAGGAGCTAAACCAGAATACTGTGGCCAAGCCCGCATTAAGGAAGAAGACTACCAGTGATCCAACAAACTCTTGTTGACCAAGAACGTTGGTGATGACAACAGGAAGAACAATTGAATGACGAATATATCGCATTATAGTCATCTAAAGACGATAAAAAAAAAACGTAAGAAATATAATAAGCCTAAAACTGGCTCGTACTATTTAGGGAAAAAGTGTCCTTTTCTACAATTGTCAATAGACCTTATACAAGTGACCCTTTTTCGTGCTGTTTCGAGGGTTTCAACTGATATATCGGGCCAGAATTCTTTTTTCCTAAAGATAGTAATAGTGCAAACGGAATGCCCCTATCTCTTGTTTTCGAACTTTTCTTAGGTACTATTGAAACCGATTTCACAATCTTGATACACTTCTTTAGTAACTACTAATTTAGGGTAGTTTACGTCCATTAAACTCAACATTTCCTTTAAACTTCGTGTTCCGTTTATTTCGAAACAAACACACTTCAATAGTAGCAATCACCTTTATAAGTGCCCCAATTTCCATAGTAGCAGCATGAACATTTTTATTTATTATGCCCGTGAATTGTGTCCAAGAGTGTACATATTATTCTGAAGTTAATAAATACGTTTGTAAACTAGTATCACAAGCCTCTAGGTTATATTATGAAATCTGTTTAGTGTCAGCACTCATATTGTAACTTAATCTTCAGGAGTATCAATGGAATAGTTAAACGGCAGTTAGTAACAAGAATAAACGAACTCATTTTTATTAACCATAAAAAAAAATAAATATAATTCTGAAACTATAGCAACATATAAACGTAAACATGTATAAAGTATCTAATAATGTGCACTCGGCCTGTTAAGGACTTGGACATTAGTGGTTATTGTTACTACATATGCCAGGCAATAAGGACATGTTACCTATTACTGTAGTATATAGCTGTTACACTGATGTCACCATAGTACTGAACCAGGTGTAACAATGAAAAATACGATGTTGTTGACATTTCCTGCCAAACGTAGTAACAGTGAGCACTACCGTCCAATAGGGCGAATGTATCTATAAATATATTCAACTATTCAAGTACTAAACATTGAAATGTTCAATTAAAAAATAGCTTAGTCTATATATTATTAATATATTATGTCGACATTATACAATCTAAGCAATTCTTTGAATTGAACATGTCAATTTTTAGTACTTGAATATTAAAAAACATAAACTCAACATTTATCTATATAACATAAAATACATCTACGGAAAATTGTTTGTCAAATAATACATAAATGAATGACCATTTTAAGTATTAAACAAGATCTTATTCATATCTTAGTTTAGTTTACTCGTTGATATATTAGTTTTTGATTAACAACTTTCGTGTTTAAAATTTAGTTTGACCTACAGATTTCTTATTTGGTATTAATAAATAAACAGTTGCTTATGTATTATTTGAGTTAACAGCTGTCATGTTTAATATTAACGACTAAGTCTAGACTAGTCATTAATTGTTTTCCAAAATAAAATAATTAACAAACTGAAAGCTTTACATGTTGAAGCTTCTAAACGACTTTATAAAATCAAAAATCTTTTTTATTTCCTCCGTCTTCTTTGTTCCAATAGCTGGGAAAATTTGACAACAGTACATTTGTAAAAAACCTAATGTAAGTTGTAATTCTGGCGGATATTTCAAGTTAAGAATAAAAAATAAGGCAACTGCCACTTTTAGGCCTTCTAAAAATGTAGAATATCCTTCTTCATCGATATTCTTCTTTTCTACAAAACAGTAGTATCTACCACCTTCTGAGCCTGAAATAAAATTCTTGTTTGAAGTTTAAACTACAGTAACGATTATAATATTGTTGTTTTAGGAAATAGTACCAAAAAGGATGTTGGCCATCCTAAGAAAAGTTTGCAAAATTTGTAAGAGTTTTTTGAAATTAATTCAAAACCCCGAGAAGAAACGAAATATTTCTCGTCGGCCAAAAAATATGTTGTTTTATTGATGTTTATTAATTCATTACTTAATAGTATTCTTAATAAAATTAAGAAAATTCGAGTTTTACTCTTTAAATTAAAATAAGGGTTTTAATAAAAATTAATCTCAGGGTTTTGCGAATTCTTAACTCTACAGCAGGAGTAGAGAATAGAATACAAAAGCTTATCGTACCTTGAAAAATTTTAAGTTACCAAAAAAATTACAAGTCAGAAAGATGTTTTACATTAAAAAATAAATTTATTAAATTCAATGAATCTCCAAAAAAAATTAGTTTACACTGTTCAGAATTGCGTAGTAATCACCACAAACTAGTTTTCTACACTTTTAAAACTTTTATAGAATTTTTGTAACTGAAAGTTTTCCAACTTTAAGTTGCAAAAATTTTTGTCTTTCAAAGTTGAACTTTAATTTTAAATATTATTACAAAATCAATTTTGCTTTTAAATAGTATTATTATATTAAAAAAAAATTTACATTTAAATTTACTAAAAAAAAATATAATTTTCAAATATTATTTTGGACCTTATTTTACCGTGTGTGTGTGTGATTTTCGAAAGCTTTCTGTTCGAGTTCTTCGCGCGCCTGGACGTGGTGATGGTGGGGGTATTAAAATTCGGTGTTTTAAATGACTTTTATTCGATGATCGGTTATTTTTGCTCAACGGTGCATCGTTAACTGATAACGTTTTTTAATAAATTTTACGTATAAATAAACGTACGTTTTGGACGACGTTCTATTGGGAAAGAGGCCGTTTGTTGAGATCGGACGGCTATCGGTAGTTGATTTGCAATTGTCTAAAAATCGTGGTATACAGGGTCACCGTAAAGTTGTTAAATTTTATTACCACCTACTTTTTCTTCTTTAAAATGCCTCTAACTGGCTGGTTTTTTTCCTTTGTGTGTGGAATTAATGGTGTAATTTTTGTTACAATATTTGAGTGTATTTGTGTACAAATTAAATGATATAAAATTAATGAAATATCGCGGTGAATTTAACATCTTTCTGTCCTTGTCGTTGGCTGAACTTATATATTACGGTCTCTGCTGACCAACACACCCTTTCTACGTCAGACGGCTACTGAGCCAAAATCTGACATCGACTCGTACATATGCGCAGAAAATATCAAAGATGCCAACGTGAAGAGTTTAAGGTGGCGTTTCGGTAAAGTAGGGGGCGCTGTTCGACAATAATTATTAGAAACGTAGTATTCGGAAAAAGTAGACATTAAAAATGTATTTTCGCGTTGTTACATTGAAGATATTATCTTTGTTGTAAATCTAAATATCTTTTTTTAAATTAAATATTCTTTGATTGCGAGAAAAATGAGAAAAAATATAAAATTTTGATAATATTACCTTTAGAATATGTAGAAAAATATACTGATACGATCTGTATTGAAATAATTTCAAAATATGCAGTATTTTTTTCAGGAAGTAAGTTTAGGGGCTGAGTATCAACAACAGCCCCATATCTGTCCAAACAGTTTGCCAGTTTTATATTAGATGTCACTAGCATTAGATAACTATTATATAACTATGTATAGGCAAATGTTTTATTAAAAAATGTAAATGAAGAAGAAAAATTTTAGAGTCGTACATACGACTCGTTTCTTTTTCCGTAACTGTGAAAGATAGTCATCATACATAACATCATACTTCTTTATAACATAAGTTGAACAGTATACAGGATTATTGTTATATGTTGCTCTCAAAATAGTACGCATCACGATTATTGGATTTAGTCAGTTTAGTATCACAAGAATTGCAAAACTTGATTGTATGCACAAATATACTTTTTTATAGAAAGGTCTTACTAAATTATTTTTATTCAAGTAATAAATTGATTTCAATACTTTCGAGACATATTCTTACAACTACACATGCATAAGTAAATACATATTGATGAATCATTACTTGGCGTGTGGGTGTAGAGAAAGAAAGACAAATAAAACCCAAATATCTCTCTTGCCTTTTATTGATAAATAATACAGATAACAATTCATTCCACAATAAAATTTACTGTCCTTTATTATATTTACATTTAGTATTTCACATACATACACTGTGATGGTTATAACGGAAATTTTAATAATAATTATCTATATAACATGTAGTCATATCCATTATAGAATATACTTCATAAGCGTAACTTGTGTGGAGAAAGGTTTCCTGTCCAATCCTAGTAATCTACTACAGCTGCGTGTGCGGAGCTTTCACTACATAAGCTGCTGAATCCTCTCAGGCAAAAAACACCCAAGGAAAAATTGCCTTAATTTTGGAACCATTAAGTTTCTACAAAGTTGTTCATCCCTATATATTTCTTCTATAAAAAGTGGTTGGGTTTCATCAATGAAAACTACAAAGTAGTACAGCTTTCTTTTCCTGATATTTAGTTGGCCTTGAATCTATAATATTTTTCAATAAGTGATTATTATTACAGGCAATTTGCGACTGTTGAGACGTGATATCGCGATCTTCCAAATGAGTATTTACCTGAAAATAATAATTATGGTTCCTCTTCAAGGACAGTTTACCATTAGAACTATGTACAATTATATACAGAAACAAATATACAAAAATATTCTTCCTTATTCACTAAAATAACTATATACAACGAAAAAATAATCTAAAATTAACGAAGACGATGAAAAACGGTACCTATTACTTCATTACATCAAGTTAGTCGCAAGACAATTAGTGCTGAACTAAGATTCTTCCTGTAACAAACAACGCATGTACGCACAAATATGTTTTGTAAATAGAATATTAGGGTGTTATTGCCTTAGGCTATCGCATTTATACCGAAAAGATTATATTGAAATATACCTGTTCAATACATTCAGTTCTAAACTACATAATATGCAACCAGTAAAACTCGTTTCAAGAATCCCTGGATACCTTTCTTCTATATAATGTTATATTTTATTTTTCCGAGAAGTTTATATTTATATTATAATATATTTTGTATTACAACCAATATTCTAATCTTAACCTTTCCTATGTTATTTCAGCCAAAATGTTACGCATGTTTAAGTATTTCATTACTTTTTACTTTTCTAGAGATTCGTAAGCCTTACGCCATCTAATTTTGAATATATTCGATAAAAATGCAACATTTACTCATCAAGTTCAAGTTATTGAAATAGAGGGCCAAGTACGCCACCTTAACATTCTCTATCATTGGTATAGTGCTGAATTAAGATAAAATGAATGAATTTAAACAAATACTTCGTATGTGTGCAATCGTGTTACTGTTATTCAGATGAATTTTGAAGTAATTATTTTAATTAAAAATATTTAGTACTTTTTATGGTTTTAGATTACTTACATCTGGATGCTCATCTGTCAAATGAAAAATGGAGTTAAAACTGAGGATAGGTGTGTAATAACATTACAATATACTGATGCGTTTACATATTTAATTAAATATATATTTACCAAGTTGGACTACACAGGGAGTTAAAGGTAGTTGGTCCAAGTCCTGCTCTTCTAATTCGTTCTGAAAAGAAAAAAAGAATTTAGAAACAATGTGGTAACAGTCCACCATATTCTACCTCGTGCTGCATAAAAAGCAATTCAAAATTTTCTTTAAAATGCGCAACCAATGCTCGAATTGCACGAATGGGAAGTTCTTCAGGGTTTTCATTCTCTTTATTTCTTCGAGATGCTCTTTTAACTGTAAGGAAACGCAGTATCTTAGCGGCCTGTTTACCAATATTATCCAACAAATTAATGTCTGAATTGGTTAGTTTTCTAAAATGCCAATAAATAGATTTTTTTGAGAATAGTATTGGCCATTCCTCCTGGATTGCGCTTATGGTAGGTGAATTTTCGACACTCAGAAAGTTTCGTATTTCTGGATACGACTTCTCACATATTTCATAGAAATGAATGTCATCGCGTTGCTTAAATTCTCTAGCCATCTCCTGCACAGCTGGCCTCCAGATACAACTATCGGCCATTGAGCTGATACGTCTTCGTTTCGTTGTGGTAGACGACCTAATTCGTGGAACAGATAATAATAGATGTGGATAATTTAAATAGTAGTTGAGATCTTGTAATTTGCAAAAAAGAGATGCTTTGCCATTGTCCTCATCTACGTCTCGAAATACAGCAGGATACCTATCTGATATTTTTTTGGCCACTATTTCAAATGCCAATGCTGGTATAGCGGTTTGGATGTTACGCATTGCATTTACTGTCAATTGTATTAGTTTTATAATTGCATTTCTATCTTTGACGCCATTCTCAAACTGATCTAACTCCTCTTTTGTTAGCTTTGAGAAAGGTACCTCGAAACTACGCCAACGGCATTTCACCTCGTAACTTAATTGGCGTGCAATAGCCAAAAAATCAATATCAGAATCTGAAGCAACCGTTACCGTTGAGATTAGACTTGGTGTATCTCGCGGTTTCCAAACCTGATCTTTTTCTAATAATATTAAAATTTCCGTTTTAACGCAGGGCAACATATCTTCTTCAACTGCAGTACCGTCTTTTTCTAAGACGATGCTACTGCCATCGATTTCTAATTTACAGGAAGCTAAAACAAAAAACGATTGGTAGAAGCGTTTGTATCACGATTACGTAATACTGATTTTTTTTTGAAAACATTTTAAATCTTAAAAAATATTTACTAATTATTTTAAATACCGATAGAAGTTGTCGAATTAATAATATTACAGATATAATTATAATTAAATATATTTTTACCTTGTAATATTAAATGTAAGAAAGTGTTGTCTGCGCTATCATCAATAGTAATAGAAGTTTTCTTGTCCCTTTGCTGAGACCAAACAGTGTACGTAGAAGACATGGTTTCTGTAAATAAAATTGGGAATAATGATCATGGTTATCTTTATAATAACAAATACCAAGCAACGATACTAAATTTGCTATTGCAATTTTTATAGAGAAAATATAGCAATTTTGCGCTAAAGGGATACCACTAACTAAAGCCACAACATGAAAGCGTGGGAAGAATTTTAGTTTTCAAAAACTTATTTTTGCGAATAGAGTTAACTCAATTTTAAGATATTTAACAGATTGCTAACCACTACACCAAACATCTAGATAGCCTCAGATTATTTACGTTGAGGCTTAAACCATTTCTTGTGAATATAGTTATGTTCATAGGTAGCGGTATCAAAGAAGCAGCAATTTTTCAGCCCCATTTTTTTTATTTTGATAGATGACTATGTAGTTACTCTCTACGAATCATCAATCTCTGTTGGGATATCAAATATAATACAAACCTGCTCTCATGAAAGGTCTCTATATTATCAAACTTCAATATAAATTTAAACTGAATCTAAAGTTAAATTTAAAAAAAATGGGGTTTCGAGGAAAAAAATAACACTTGATTTGCACATACAGGATATGCTGTTATTTTCAGACATTTTTAACTATGGAAACCACCTTTTTAAAAATATGTAAACAATATATTTTTATTATAATTACAGTTATAAAATTAAACATGTAGATTGCTCCAACATATAATTTTGTCTTATTTCAAAAGCTGTGGTGTCGCAGCTTCGATTTATCAAAATACTGTCCTAAGCCCAGGATTTAAACTAGTTAAATATTTATAATTCTAGGAGACACAGTTCTCTACTGAAGTGTTATGTTTTGTATAGGTAAGTGTTTCTATTAATGAAACTTTCCATAAAGTTGTAGGAAGTTTTTTTTAAAACATAAGACTAAATAACTTTATGTGAAGAAGAAAGTATTGGGGTTTTCAAAAACTAATTGGAAGTTAAATACTTAACATAAGTTACATCAACTCTATGGCCAATCCTGTTTAGATCCTTTCAAAATAACAAAAGCTCTACAAGAAAAGTTTCTCATACGTAAAAATACGTTTACAAACGTAAAAACGTTCGATTTTTGAACAAATGCATTTTGTTTTGCAAGTTATTTACCATTAATTATTTCTATAAACTATTATTGTATATACAGGCTTTTCACGAATTTTGGTTAAAAGAATATAGAGAGCTAATAAAGATTGCGATCTAAAATTTTACAGGTAATGATTTCGTGCTACGTGCTTTCATTTTAAAATAATTTTAGATTTCTATTTTTTATTTGTGTTGGTGAGACAAATTTAAGATTACTTACTTTGTTTAATAAACCTAGCCGTTTCTGAATTACTTCAATTTTTGTAAAAAAAGAACACTAAAAAACTATAGAATTATTTTAGAAATTTAGAATTTTAAGTAATTATTTAGGACACTGTGTTGTATCAAATGGGGTATTATAAACTTGACAAAACTAAACCGGGTGTCCAGAAAAAAACAAGAAACTTTTTATCCAGAAAATATCAATATCTTATTATTTTCAAATGGTAACTAATATATTTTTAGTTCTATTGCATATATGTAAGTAAACAATTAGGGGCAGTATATATTTATATCATGGTTTTAGAGTTATTTTATGAAATGTGTATTAAATTTGGCTTGTAGAATCGATTAGGCCATGAAAAGTAATAAATAAAAACAAATGAAACTAAAATTGCTGGTGGTTGGGAAGATTTTTATAGCAGTTAGCTTAGCTGACGACTCCGATGGGTGGGAAAAAATTACTAAGAAGAAAAGCACAACACTAGAGGTTACAGTTCATCTATAAAGTTTATTTGGACTAACGTCATTCATGATGTCAAATTTGTACCACAATAAAGTTAGTCAAATGGAAAGTTCGTTAAGGATAATTCAGTGATTTGTAATGCCCCTAGGTTATTTAATTAGGCGTTGCATATCATCAGTCATTATCTGTCAATTTGACATTTTGTGTGTGACGTGTTTTTCTTTGTATTTGTTATTTATTTTCATTACAGCATCTAAAAATTATTGAAGACTGGAACAACTGTACACAAACCACGTGGAAAAAGATATTGATAGGAACAATTGTACAACAACCACGTGGAAAAAGATATTGACAGAAACAATTGTACAACAACGACAACAACCACGTGGAAAAAATTGATATATCTGTCAAAATTATGTAAATTAACTATTAAGCTAATTACCATTACTTATATTGGCAAAAAGAAGTAGATATTTTAAAGATATTTGGCATTAAAATGAATAAATAGAGGTAATAAATATTGATAAATAAAGGTATTTTTCTCAGACCCACGTTTTTTAAATGACAAATATCAGCTTACTTTTTAAGTGTATAATGTACAGGATGTGTGTAAAAAAATGGGACAACTCTTTATAAGCATAAATCCCAATTTTTTTTATTGTGTAAACGGATCTGTCGTGACATGGCCGTGACATACAGCATACTCAGATTGTAATAATAGATTTCATGGGTTATACATGAATATGTCACAATTAGATTGTCAAAGGATTTCTGACATTTTTGACGCTTTCAATTTCCAACCAGCACCTGGACATGAATGCAATTAATCAAACAAACGTCTGCTTCACACAGTAATAGTTTAGTTGTCGAAATATTGAATAGCGTCTGACGTCATAGGTTGAATATTCGTGTTTTGATTGGTTGCTGTCCTATACGGATCCGTAAATACGGACACATGGGGACGTAGCCTCATTTGGCATTGGTGCTGGAACATGACGTCGCTCGTATAAATGGCGAAAGTCCAAATAAAGTTTAAATGAACTATAGGTACTTATCATTTCCACTACAAATATCATCGCGAATTTAAGCTCCAACTGTCACAATCCATCTGGATCATTCTTGCCAAAGGCAACCAAAGAAATAACCCTCGGTGTGAAACATTAATTTGGTGGGGCTTATACATAATAGTACTTACTTGAGTTTAACGTTTTAGATTATTATTATTACACAACTGTTTTGTTTTTTATTCGTTACTTTCCATGGTCTAATTGTTTCAAATCAATTTAATACACATTTTGTAAAATAACTCTAAAGCTATAGGAAAGTAAGTACATAGGTACTATGCAATGGAACTAAAAATCATATTAGTTGCTATTTAAAAATAAGATATCGATATCTTCTACATAAAGTTTAATTTTTTTTTTCTGAACACACGATTTAGTTTTGCAAAGTTTATAATACTGCATACAACACGGTTTCCTTAATTATTTAAAATTTTAAATTTACACATGAATTAATTTTTTAGTAATATGATCGTTTGTACTACCTCGTAAGTGTCAACTTCTTACAAAGATTGAAATAATTCAAAAGCAGCTAGTTTTATTACACAGCAAGGTTTATTAAACAAAGTAGTATTATATTTGTCTCACCAACACAAATCAATAATAAAAAATCAGATAATTCCATTTAAATAAGGAAGAAGTAGAAATCTAAAATTATTTTAAAGTGAAGGCACGTAGTACGAAATCATTAGATGCAAAATTTTAAATCACAGTCTTTATTACTTCCCTATATTCATGACATACCCTGCACAGATAAGCATAAAAAATTAGATGGACAAACTGTTCCTTCTTTGAGGAATTACCTTTTTATTCTGTTACAAAGAATACACGAGAGAATTATCTTAAGTAACTACAGGCTTGATTTCTACGCCAGAATAATAGGAAATAAGTGCTCAGCGCTAATTAATTAAGTAATTGTAAACACCTGCAAACTTACGAATATAACTAATAACATGAAGCCGAAAATAAAAATACCAAAACATAAGAAACAGCAGATACAAAATATCACTTTTTCTGAGATATTCAACCAAAAATTTTATTATTATAGTTTTTTTTTGATGTAAAAGTGACTGTAGAGCAATTGGAGAAACAGACATCAAAACAGTTAAGTATTTTGTGTGAAAGTTATCCAATTCCTGCATGACCCATAAGTTATAGGACATCCTGTATGACATATTCAATATTTTAGTTTTAATATACTATGAATGTATTCTGTTTACAACGGCAATTTTTAACGTTTCATAGTTATCATAGTCATCAATCTACGAAATAATCAAATATTAATTGAAATGGATACATACACCACGTAAATAATTGTATTTTTTCAATTGTATGCGTTTTAAATCTAAATTGTTATTTTAACAATATTGTCCCGAAGTTCATATTTGCGAACGAGAGTTTGGCAATTTTATATTAAATAAACTAGGTACATCGAAAATCCCTTTTTTGGCTAGAAATAGGTACTTACTACAGGGTTATAATATACTACTTCAAAATTATTTACCTTTTGCTAAATAAATAATATTAAACAATCATTAATTTGAAGCTCTTTATATCGCTAAAGAATCATATTTTTTCATCAGTTATATCTGATTGGAACCAGTCCTATGCCAGCGATATACTTTTGTCAGTAAATATACAATATTTTCTTTAATCACGGACAGAATTCCACAGAATTCTTAAATTGCCATCAAAGATACAACGTAATATTGTTTTCTTTCCATCAATGAGCAAATATTCATATCATTCTTAAATAGCTCTTCATCAACATTATTAGTATTCGAAAAGTTTAACATGTTATTACCGGAATATGATCCCGATGATTCTTTATGTTCGTAGTCTGATAACAAATATGTGTTCCCCCGTTTCACAGGTGCATGTATGCATGATGAAACCTGCACCTTTTATTACAAATTTTGAAATTGCAAGCAGTAATTGTGCAACAAATATCCTAATAAAACTACGTTCATCTACGACGTTCTTGTTTCAGCATGAAACCTATAAATACATTTTATAATTTTGCAACAACTATTGCACTTAAACCGACAATTTTTCTAATTACGATAAATATTTGTTAGGCGGTTCTTATAGTTTTTAATTGTACTACAATGATATTTACATACAATATACCTTATAACATGCCAAATATATAAAAAAGTACTTACCAGTTTTTAGCAACATGTCAAGGCGCTACCAACAGACCGCTTCCTCAAAACCGAATAGAGTAACAGCAAGTAACAGTTAGGTTAGGGGTTCAAAATGGCGCAATGGGAAAATGATTTAGGTAGGTGCGTAAAATAGGTAGCTGCGCAAGGATAAATATATGGCGCGCATTTATGAGAATAAATTTATCTCATGTTAAACGTTGGATTATTCAATGAAATACTGTTGTTTTACACAGTAACATTAGATTTCATTTAAATTTTCTGTAACTTTAAGTTGTAACTCATACTATAATGTAATTCTAGAAATACGTTAAATAATACAATAATACTTACTACAACAAATATCTAATAGGTTTTAGATACGTACAAAACCCTTATGTATCTAACTGACTATACCGGGTGTCAACGAGATCATGTATCAGCCCGCCATTTATTTATTTAGTTAAAATAAAACTTTGAAATTCGGACCGTATATATGAGTGATTGGTGGGCTTCTTCAGGTGCACTCAGTTTTTCTATAGTACTTCCGGTCAAACCGGAAGTGACGTTAATTTTGAATTTTTAAAATTTAACGTATTATTTCTGTTCATATTTTGTTTCCTCTAAAAATTTGCCATCTTAGTGCAGGTCAACTTTTGACATTTCTGTCAAAGATGGCGGTATCTGTTAAATTTATCCATTAAAGTGAAACTGCTTCGCAACAATTGTAGAAATATAACAACCATCAAAGTTAGCTTTGAAAACAACTAACAAACGTATTTTTCACATTTACACGCATTGGCGAAGGAAACTGTTTTTTCATTTGAAATGTAATTGTTCTGTTGCTTTGGAATTAGACTACTTTTAAAACATTTTATATTTTGTACTACCTGTCTACCACTAAACCACAGCATATTTTATATCATTTGAAAACTAAAAATTATGCCAATATGACACTGTAATAAAGAATAGGTGTACCTATTTAAAAAAACGAGTACCTGTCATTTGAAAATGAAAAAAAGAAAATCTTATTTTCTTTAGTAATTTCATCGTGAAATACATGTTTCCTTCGCCAATGCGTGTAAATGTGAAAAATACATTTCTTAATTGTTTTCAAAGCTAACTTTGATAGTTGTTACATTTCGACAATTGTTGCGAAGCAGGTTCACGTTAATGGATAAATTTAACAGATACCGCCATCTTTGTCAGAAATGTCAAAAGTTGACCTGCACTAGATGGCAAATTTTTAGAGGAAACAGAATATGAACAGAAATAATACATCTGGTATTTAAAAATTCAAAATTAACGTAGAAAAACTGAGTGCACCTGAAGAAGCCCAGCAATCACTCATATATATGGTCCGAATTTCAAAGTTTTATTTCAACTAATAAATAAATGGCGGGCTGATACATGATCTCGTTGACATCCGGTATAGTATATATGCCAATCGTACGATCTTGAATACTCCCTACTACCCGCGTGTTGCACCTATATATTTTCCATAGGTCTGTTCCAAAAAGACTTGAAAGTAATGTGTGATAGTGTGCAACATGTCCAATATTAAAAATTTGTTCCGACAGCTTTAAACAAAAATAATATAATAAATATTCCAACAAATCCTCTACGATTTGACAACTTTTTTTCCCAACATTGAGAGAGATTTATAGACAACCTAGATTTCTCAAAAGTTAACAGGAATTAAACATTTTATAAAGGATTGAGATCGCCGGTAAATGAAACAGAAATTATTTTTTTCCTAAGACTTGTGGTTTTCGAGATTTTTTGAGTTGAAAGATGCCCGAGGAAGTCACGTGACCCAAACGCAAGCTGATTGGTTGAGCTCCGCATGACGTAGATAACCACTAAACAAAAACAACATAATGAATGATATGGTAAAGTGCATTTGTCTTAAGAGGGTTACTAGATTAAAGAATATTTTTGTCTCTAAAAAATTGGAAAAAGCTTTATCGTTGTATTAATTTTGTTTTTCACCTTTATTACCTCTATGTCTGAAATCAACCTCGGAATCAAGCTCGGATAAAATTCGAAGACTGAACTAATTTTATTGAGACTGCAATCCCCAATAAATTATATTATTTACTATATGTATAACTATATAATTCATGATTATATTGAGTGTCCATGAATATGTGGGCAATATCTCGGATACATAAAGTTTATGTAAAAATAACACTGTATGTCTATATATCTTTTTTCTAGGGTGCACCACTGTAGAGATATTCAACCCTAAATATAGAGTTGGCTAGGTGGTTTTTTAAATGCAATTATGTATTGCCTTTTCTTTCATCCAATTTTAAGGTGTGTGGGTTCTTTGCTCTCCAATAAGTGTACTATTCCTTGGACCTTAACTGAGAAAAATGTACTCTTCATGGATTTCCATAAAATACTCTACCTCTATCATTTCTTTCAAGTAAATTTTAATGCATATTGAAATAAAAGTTACAGTTAGTTAAAAAAGGTAGAAAAGGCAATACATAATTGCATTTTAAAAACCGCCTAGCCAACTCTATGTTTAGGATTGAATATTGCAGCAGTGGTGCACCCTAGCAAAAAAAGATATATAGACATACAGTGTTATTTTTAGATAAACTTTATGTATCCGAGATATTGCCCACATATTCATGGACAGCCTGTATAGTCTTCCGGGTGCATATTAGTCGTTAGAAATCTTCTGAAGAAGCTGACAATATGACGATCAGCGATGAAACATCAAGTTAGTGTAAACTTATCTACGCGACAACACTCAGAAGACTTCAATATAGTAAAGTGTTTTGTCATCGATAAACATGGCATATGCTTACTACATGCATAGCAGGAGATATTTCGAATGTTATCGGGTTTGAGATCGGCCAGCGCAAGGCCGAAGAATAACCTTGAATTGCAAATTAGTATGCAGGCGTGTCGTATATAAATATACGACGATCGATGAGTTCACTTCATGCGGATATCACATTATAGCCCAAGATCGATCTTTATTATAATTCCAGGGCCAATCGCGAGAGGTGCTATTATCCACTTTTAAAAATTCCCACCAATATTCATAACACGTGGGTTTAGTTGGCGGCGTTGGCGCACTTGCGTGTTTGTGATGGTAGATGTATCTCTGATGGTATTTTCCTGTGTTTGGTGTTATTAAAATAAAAAGTATATACCTATTTGTTTGTATGAAATTATATTATACGTTTATTAGTAGTTTTATCGGTATTGTGTACATATATAACCAATGGTACGCAAATGTTGTGCAATTGGTTGTAATTCTCTATATTTTACCGCTGGAAAGTAGTTCCGGGGCCAATCGACTATAGCGCTACGAAGTAACTTGCTGATAATACAGGTGTGATCGGGGCATGGTTCACTTAACCGTCCAATGGTGAATATAGTGAGTACATTTTTCGTATAATTCAAATTAAAAGCAAAACTGGACACGTAAGCCGCTGGAATGTGTAGCGAATTTGTCATAAGTTTAGTCGTCGATCATAATGTAGACTACTATACGAAGAATGACATTACCGGTAGGACGGAACTTAATTGCTTCATAATGTAATTTTAATATTTGAGGGTGTTTGAGGTTAGGAAACTACTATAATATTTGTTAGAGCATAGATACAAGGTTTGTTTACTTGTCCTGCTCTAGCTCTATGCTGTAGCTAGCGTTTCTTTGTTCAAAAGTGATTATCTTGTCATGTTTATTTGTCTGAAGCAAACTGATCTAGAGTACGGAGAGTATGCTTTATTTGGTCGGAGTCGGGAGTCTAAGCACAGCGAACAGATAACAGAAATTTGAAAGTGACAAGCGCTTAGATGTGTAATATAAAATAACTGAAATTGTTTGCTATTTAACCGTTTGGTTGTATATCTTTCTTGTCCCTGCCCATAGATGTTCTACTTGCTCTGATGACATCGATCTGGAATGCTTTTATAGAGTAATACAAATAAACAAATCTACAGTACTTTGATTAATTTAGCTAAAAGTTGTGATTTTTCAATTAGAAATACGTTTTGAAGCTGTCAGCTGTTATTGCTTTTTTTAATAAAACTAGAGAATGGCTAGAGATACAAAATCTTGTCAAATCGTATAAATAGTATGTTAAAACAAATGCAATATCATTGTATGTACATATAGGTATAACTACCGTTAAAACAACTTTCATTTATTTTAGTACAGTGCAACCTCGATAATCCGAACTAATTCAGCACGACACTGTTCGGATTAAAGAAAACTATTGAAAAAAACAACAAATACGCTCAAAAGTAATATTTATTCTACAAAATAACATTAAAATTTATAACTTTCGGTTACCATTCTGCCGATCAAAGAAGCCGGTGTCGATTAATCTTGCGCTACGCTCGGTCTTTTCCCGAAAGATGAATAATCGCTCTCCAAATGTAGAGTGTTTCTAGACATTTTCCTAACGATAACATTCTAGCACAAACGATTGCATCTCTTGTGACTTGTAGTTAAAATACATTCATTGATGAAATAAATGGCAAGAATTTTCTTAAGCAAATAGCTGTTTATTCTACCTAATCGTATAACAACCGACGTTTCGATGAGTCGCTCATCTTTTTCAAAGGCTACAATAACAGTTGATTTTTTATAATTGGAGAATTCTATATGTATAAAGTTATAACTTACTTTAATACGGTAAAATATGGTAAAACATTGTTGCTTAAATTCTAAATTCAACCATTAAACCAATTAGGTTGAAGAAGCTAACATATATGTTAGATGTTAAATATCGAATAGGAGAAAAATTTGTTGTTTGAAAATTTAAAAATTAAAAAAATTGAAATGTTAAAATATTAAAATAACATGTTGCCTATTTGGAAACTGCAGTGGGAATGAATATCAAAGTGTATGGTGGAAGAGCACGCCCGTGAATAGTTGTTATTTATATGGAAAGAAAAAAAAATTCTTGTGTATGAAGTAATGTATTAAAAATCTATATGTTGGTTGTATGTAGTGACGTGAAAAAAATACATTCATTGTTTTGTTCTCCCCAATTTTTTAGTATCAGCTATTAGTCAAAAGAAACACTTCATGTCGATGTTCGGAGTAGCGAATTTGAAAAGGTTTTTGTTCGGATTATAGAAACGAAATAGTTGTTCGGATTACTGGAGGTTCTGATTACCGGCGGTTCGGATTATCGAGGTTGCACTGTAATTCTTGTACTGTAATGTAATGTAAAAATCCAACGATTGTCCCCGTATTTTTTTATTTACCTCGTTTTCATCAAATTAATTGCTGAGTATGGTATTACAAGCGCTTGTTATATAATTGGAAAAACACATAATCCGTTTTAAATAGTCAACTCTACCGCGCACATACAAAAATAACGCCTACATGGGAATATCTGTTGTTTGACGATATAATTTTAATTGGTGAAATCCCTATTTTGTTTAGGTTAAAGAATCATCTGTTGTACAGTTTTAAAAGCAAATTATATAGGAGTACTATTTTGCTATTGATGTCTTATAGACGTAGTTACAGACTTTGTAGACAGATGGCGTGGCGTCAAATACGTTTTTTTCAAACTCAACTTTTTTTAATTGGTTTATTTGGATATTGAATGGCTAGTTTTTTTTACGAAGTTTTTCCGATAACAAAAATGAAATTATTTATTAGTTCATTCGTATTCCGTAGATCTGCCGAATAATCGGTAGAATTTTTTTTAAGGAGACGAATTGATCGATTCAAATATATTGTTTTATTAGACATGTTAAATCAGTTATTAGCCATTGTTAACAAAAATTAGCAAAAATTGTAAGCAAAAATTGCCTTACCTTAAAGGTTTCACTAGCAAATGAGAATAAGAGTTACTATCAGTTGCAGGCGGAAAATTTGAAATTGTTTGCCTATGATAATGTTATAAGAAATTTTAATTACTCGTATTAAAAGCAAATCTGATGATAGTTGAAGTCAAATATAGAGATGATTTTGGCATTTAATATAGCGGTGGATCCAGGAAACCAACCCCTCTCCAAATAAATTTCTGTAGCGGCCGTTGATTTAATAGTATTTTAGAGTCTTTTCACGAGCATATGAAAGTGTAAACTTAAACGTGTGTTACTAAATACCGAAACACGGATTTTTAAAATGTCATATTAGATATGGAAAGTGACAAGAACCATTATGTTCGATAAAGTTTGTCCATCACTATTTACTTCTCGTAAGCTCTTTGGCCCGGTTTTTCAATCGCTGGTTAACAATTATAACTGACAGCTAAACCTAAACTGCTAGCTAAAGTGTTTATCGATCTCACAGTTTAATCTACGCTAGCAATTTAACTTGAAGTTAAGCTTAACTACCAGCCAGTTAACAGAAACAATTAACTGCCGATTGAAAAACCGGGCCTTATAATTGCAATGAATTTAGTCTCTTTTTAATACATATGAAATTATGTTGCCTACCGCAGAAGGCGCAATTTTTAGATCATATATTCAATAAATTGTAGACATGCAATGACACTGATATTTTTACTGCTCTTCTATTTGCCACACTAACAAGAAGCAAGATTTTTTATACCACAGCTAAAAAAGAAAAGATTGCACTCGAATTGTACCAGATTCGAAACGATTTTTTGAATAAAAGAATGTAGGTGATGTTAGAGGGCTTCCGGGTTTTGACCACGTCATAGTAAAGTAAAAATATACAAAACGAAAACAAAAACAAATTAAAAAAATGAATATACAAAATATGTAGAAAAACTTACTCAAACTCGACGTTTTCCCATTAATGTAAGTGGCTTCTTCAGGAGCAAAACCTGGGCGAGGGGCGTCAGAAAGTCACGGCGACTCGAGGTGTAAACCAACGCTAAAGGCGAAAACATTTTGCCAGAAAGTTATCGTCGAAAGTTTAGTGTAGCTTATATGCTGATTTACCATGAGTTTCTAGCACCCCTCACTCAGTTCTTGCTTCTGAAGAAGCCACTTGCATTAGTTATGAAATGTTAATAGTTTTATTCCATTTTCCATATTTTTTAGAATTAAAGTTTACTGTAGTGTAGAGGTAAATGGAAAAACTTCTATTTATTTCTGTATTTTTCTGCAAAGAACGATTAAATGTTAAATAAAAATTTTTCACCACGCTCTAAAGAAAATTTAATTGCCTTTTAAATGAGGTAACACTCGACCCCAGTTCCCTACGATGATGTAGGTAGGGAAGGGGAGATAAAGCTAGGAACTTGAATTGTTAACACACATGTGTTTCACTATAAAACAAATTGGACGTTTTTCAAAATTATTTTCAAAAGAAACCACCGTTTCCGTGATAGTTCATTGTTTCGTTCTCGAGAAGCCATGTATTAAGCGTATGTTTTACATGGTTGATAATTTCAGTCAATCTTTCCATTTATAGTTAATTAGTATAAATTTTATTTTAATTATTTTTATTTAGTTCGTTACACACAGTCTAAGTACAAAGTTATTTGTCTGTTATTGTTTCAAAACTATGTATCTAGGTTCAAAAAGAAAAAACATGAAATGAATATTGGTTGAAAAATTTGAAAACTATAAAAAAATAATGAATCACATGGAGATTCATGGTTGTAGTACATCTAAAGAAAAATATACAAATTCACACAAAATACTTTACCTTGAGACAAAGATAAAATATTTTCACTAAGCAATTCATATAGGTACTTATCACCTTCATACGCCATCGCCTTATTATATAATCTACTATTTCACTTACACAGCTATAATTTCTTGTAGTCATATTAATAATTTCCTATCTACTAATTGTGTTGAACACGTCGTGTAAAATAATCAAATCCATTAAGAATGTTTTAGTTATGTGCGTCGAACCATCGGAGACCCTAAACACTTAAATCACATCAGGATGGTTTTCTCTTTTGACGGTTCACCCATCAACATTCATCCTCTGACTCACTTATTCGTCCCTTCCTCGCTTCTTGTGGTCTTTTTTCTCGCGCATATCCTTTTCTTTATCCATCGTCGCACAGACGGCGGCATCTTTTAAGTGTCACTCATTGTTAAAGATATCTAATGGTCTTCGGACCCTTCTGCTACGGTAATCGCCGATTCCGATTCAGTAAGCCGATCACACGTTCGGACGATGAAACAGCGCCGTCGATATACTACGCACCCCGCAGGTTCCGTATTTAGCTAATTTGGAGATTCTCTTTGTGTACAAATTGCTACTTGACCTTTGTTATTTACGAGTTATCTCAAATTGTGAGTGTGATTTAAAAAAAAATTAATAATACATTCAAATAGAACATATATCGAATAACTTTGTAAAAGGAATAAATTCATTACAGTTTCTATACAAAACCTGAATTAGAAATAACATTTTCAAGGAAACCATATGTCATTGTCACTGCTGATGTTAACACTTTCAGGAAACTAACTAGCTCTGTCTTGCTTAATTCTAACTAGTACAGAAATAAATCAACAAATCACTGGCTATTCATTGATATGACAAATTTTAAATTTATTGCCTATCCGATTATGTAGTATGAATTTCTTGTTGAAGAATATATAGTTTGTCATTGGAAAGAAACATTTACAAGGATTTTTGCTGAATAAATGGAAACTAAAACCAAATGACGTCTTTACTTATGCTTGATAATGTAAAGTACTGTAGTTTTATTGAAAATAAATGGTCTTTAGCCTTGATGATTCTAACAATTTTAATAATGAATTAAATGGATATGCTCTAAGAGCCATTTAATACGATGTTAAAAGGTACTTTTTATCCGTCAATATTGTTGTTGTTGTTTCTAAGCATTGATAATTTTGTTCTTAATTCAAAAAATACAAATTTAATCACATTGTATGACCCATAAGAAGTATTTCTTTAATGTTAATTTTTTGAAAAGAAACTTGAAGGTAAAATGTTGAAAATGTACTGAAAAGTGTGTCAAATGTCTGAAACTTATTTAATGACTTCAATTGTAATACAGGGTGTTTAAAAAAGATGCGGCAATATTAAAGGGGGTGATTGCCCAGGTCATTTTATACAAAAAAGTTCCTATAAACATAGGTCCGCAAACGCTTCGTTACCGATGTACAGCGTGTTGAAGTTTAATAAAAAAAAAACAGCAAAAATTAGATTTTTCCAAAACGACTTGAGATATCATAATGAAATTTTAGGCGTGTTAATAGCTGTTAGAGACACATACTTTGCAATACAACACGATGTTTAGTCGTACCAGTGGCGCGCGTATTGCCACGTCATAGGCTATTTTTCAAGAAAAAAATAGGACGCCGCTGATTTCCCTAAAAATAAAAAGATGTTTTTATTTTTTGTTCAATTGTGAAGAAAAAAGCTCTCTTAACTTTTTATCGTACAACGTACCGTTTTTTAGTAAAAATTTTTTTAGTGCATGTCCATTTATTACAGAACATTTTTTTTAAAGAAGAAGGGTTTTATTCAAGCGCAAAAACAAATATTTTACCAAACCAACAATTTTACCAAACAAAAATTACAAAAACTGTGCAAAGTGACCACCTCGAGCTCGGATGCAAGAATCCAATCTTCTCCTCATTGACTGGCGAACTATTTCAAAAACACCAGGATCGGTTTTAATTGAGTTGCACCCAGCAATGATTCGATTTCTTAAGTCTTCTACGTTTCCCAATGGAGTAGCTAAGGACACCAAGGACTTCAAATGGCCCTACAGGAAAAAATCCAGGGGATTTAAGTCTGGAGATCGTGCAGGCCATAAGTGAGGTCCACCTCGGCCAATCCAGCGATTTCCGTATGCTTGTGTTAAGAAATTACGAGCTACCTGACTAAAGTGGGCTGGTGCGCCATCGTGCATATACCACATTGCATCTCTAATTGCTACGTCCAGGGAGAAATCCAGGGAGCATGTTTTCCAAAAAGTTGCGATACACCTCGCCGGTAAGTCTTCTTGGTAAAAATACCGGTCCAATTAGGCAGTCACCCACAATCCCAAGCCAAACGTTCAAAGAAAACTGATTTTGAAAACGATCTTCAACAACTTCATGTGCATTTTCGTCACACCATACATGGTTATTATGGAAATTGTGTATTGCATTTCTTGAAAAATTCGCTTCATCGGTGAACAGAATCATCATCAGGAATTGAGGGATTTGTACCATTTTGTGCAAAAGCCATTGACAGAATGCAATGCGAGGAGGAAATTCAGCAGGAAGAAGTGCTTGAACGCGTTGTATGGAATGGATACAACAAATTTTCCTTCAGAATGTGCCAAATAGTCCCATTACTTACATCCAAAGCGTCAGCGAAGCGGAGTGGCTTTAACGTTACGAGTTGATCATGCACTAGTGTCATAATATACTATTTTGTACGCATGATAAATGGATATGCACTAAAATGTTTTTTTCTTACTAGAAAACGGTACGTCGTACGATAAAAAGTTAAGAGAGCTTTTTTCTTCACAATTGAACAAAGAATAAAAACATATTTTTATTTTTAGAGAAATCAGCGGCGTCCTATTTTTTTCTTGAAAAATAGCCTGTGACGTGCCAATACGCGCGCCACTGGTACAACTGAAACATCGTGTTGTATTGCAAAGTATGTATTTCCCACAGCTATTAACACGCCTAAAATTTAATAATTATATCTCAAGCCGTTTTGGAAAATCTAATTTTTATTGTTTTTTTTTAAATTAAACATCAACACGCTATAGATCGGTAATCGGTATGTTTATAGGAACTTTTTTGTATAAAATGACCTGGGCAATCACCCCCTTTAATATTGCCGCATCTTTTTTAAACACCCTGTATATTTGAAATTATAAGTAATTAACTAATATATACTTTTAATTAAAACTAATGAACTTAAATTATAATTTAGTTTTTGAGATATTTTTCTAATTATCTACGGCACTCTGTATTAGATTTATTTTAATCATGTACTAGTATTTTTAAATTAGCTTCCTAATCTGAATAGGGGACATTAAGAAGCTGGACAATCTAAAATTCCATGAATTTGTATTATGCTCAATTGTTTTGTATAGTGCGCTGCGGCAAAATCACAGAAAACAAATCATCACAGTTATTTTTTGCCTAATACCATATGCCAGCATATCCTTATTATAATAAAGGTCTGTCAAATCTGTGAAATATGTATAACAATTTTGTACTCACACTCAGAATAACACATTGTTTATCTGATCAAAGTCTTAAATATTTATTTGATTTTTGAAGTGATAAACATATAATTCGACATTTCAAAATAGATTTATGGTTTAGCAATAACTGCTAGAAGACAATAAGGGATATGTACGAATATCATCTAGAGAAAGGTACAATATCTATAAAGCATAATATGTAGGAAATAGGAGGATAACAAAGAAAATAATATCATAGCGCTTATTTCATTTAGAAAGTCCATTTACTTTATATAATTTGTTTGATATACATATGTAGGTATATAGCCAGGTGTGCGAGTAATATATCGCATTTCTTATATCCACACAGAGCGTAACAACTAGATACTTCTAACATTTCATTTATTGACCTCATTACGTCATTAAGAGTTATGTTTAACACACATCAGAAGTTTGCAATCCATATAATATAATACTGATATTTTCGCGGATCTACATATATGTATAATAAATAGGCATGATTAGTAGAAGTAGTAGTTCATTAAATATTATGATTATTACATTAATAAATTCCTAAATAAAAAATCATTAGGTAAATATATGTTTTTGATAACCAATTGCTAACATGCAGAACAAATTAATGGGCTTGTACGACTAAAAATAAAGGAGAAAAAGACTATGTAAAAATGCCAGGAAGTGGTTCGCTTCAGAATTATAGCTACTTAAGCGTTTTCAGTTTTTAATCTAAAACATATCCTTAGTGTTCAAGTTTCAAGTAATTTTAAGTAATAAAATTAAAACACAATTTTGGATTTTTGCTTTTACAAAACTTTGGCACCCGCCTTCTCCCTCCTAGTAATTGAATTTGAAAAAAAACGAAATATGTGTATTTGTTTTTCTAGTTCCAGACATTCGAAACACCTTCAAGCGTGCTTTTAAAAAGCTTCGCAATTGTAAAGTCTACCAAATCTTTAAAATTCCTCCAGATTTTGCATAAACGTTAAAAGATACTTTATTTCAGTGTTTTTATCTATGGTGTCAAATTGCTCAAGTAAAGGTAAGTAAATTGGACAGAACCTCACAATATTTCGCGTCCGTCTTAAAAAAATCTGTGACAAAAGAGCCACAATCTGGCGTAGTTCGAATAATAAAAAATCTGCCAAAAGGGATAATTCTAGCATTCTACTAATTATTTCATAGCAAATATACTACTCAACAACATACAAAAGGAACGCCACGGATTATTTATTATTCAACTAACTTAACACTTTTGCGTCTGTGCGTCATCCAGTATAATGAATTGTGTTTTTTATGTGAAATATACTTGAGAAATTATTGTGCTTTCTGTGGCTTGAGCAGCTCTCGCTTGTGGTCCATGCAACCATTTTCAGTCAAGAAATCTGTAGTAGAGTGCTCTGGCAGTATTTTTTAATAGGTGATCGTAATAGTCTACTTAATGTTTATTGTTTAGCAATACGTCGTAGTTGCTGTGCATTCTTTGTAAAATAAGTAAAACCGGGGAAATGAGTTTTGCTAGTGACGAACCAGTGGCAAGATAAGTAAACATTGTGTTCAAATATTGTCATTATTGCCGGTTGTTATGGGTGTAATGCTATCAGTATCCGTACGAGAAAGCTAAATATATGTGGGGTAAATACATTCTCCAGTGACGAAAGTATAAGAAACACATAAGATTATAGTAGTGACGAATCAGACAAAGCATCACGGCAATCTGACCATTAGGATGGTACTACAACCTGATGATTTCGGTGCTACCAATTAAAATTTAATAAATTGCGATTCTATAGAACAGAGAGTGGTGAAGAAGATTGGACAAACATAAAACAGAACCTTTTTGATGTACCCTCTACAGGAAATCCTTTAATAAATACCAATTTAGATGCCGATGCAACTCCGTATCAATATTTTGAGCCGCTCTTTGACAACGCAATACTGAAAATAGTGATTCCAAAATGTATTTGTAGTTACGCAAAGAAAGAAACTACCTAATTTTCCCAATAAATTATATAAGCAGTGCAGTTGATGTTAGAACTAGAAGTTAGTAACAATGATCTTTACCAGACATAAACGCGAACGAAGGATGATGAAAGTAAAAGAGAAAGACATTAAAATAGAGGCAGGAGTGCCCCAAGAGTCATTACTAGGCCCCACTCTCTGGAATATTCTGTTTGATGACATCTTCGGTAGAATTAACAACAGGTACGAGCATCATAGGGCACGCAGACGACCTTGCATTAATAGCAAAATGAATGCCCAAAGAGGCTGTGCAATTGGCTCGAGCAAAACAAGCTGCAAGTTGCTCCAGAGAAGTCAGAGGCAATCATCTTCAAAGGAATGTACTGTACTACTGTTTGTATTTTGATGAGCACGTGAAATATGTAACCAAAAAAGCAGAAGAGAGAGTCACTAGGTTGTCGTGTATAATGCCAAATATAAGTGGACCAAGTAGCACAACACGCCAAGTCTTAAATGAGGTAGTACACTCCATCGTTTTATATAGGGCACCCATTTGGCAGAGTATACTCGACAAAAAGGTATACCGCAATATATGCGAGAAACTCCAGTGGAAGATGACCACAGTGGCGTCAGCGTTCCGTACTACCTCGACGGTGGCGCTACAGCTCGTAGCCGGAGTAATTCCTGTAGACCAGGGATTCTCAAAGTGGTCTAAATCGACCCCTTGAGGTCGATATTGGTTTCCCCGGGGGCGACATAAACGAAAACTGATTTTGGGGGTCGACGAGCTCTAAAAATCGACCCCTATTAATTAACACGTTCTTATCTGAAACTTTCAAGATACATTATAAGTTCTTACGTGTACCAACTTGTTATAAGAATAACTACTATTTTAATAGAACAACAGAAATTGAACTTGGACGCATTACACAAGGATTTTACTAAGAGGTATGAGGATCTCTTAAATTTACAAATTCCTCAATGGATAATAAATCCATACAATATCACAGCCATGGAAGAAGCCAATCTGATAATGCAAGAAGAGTTGATCACCATTAGCACAGACGAGGAGCTTAAGCAACCAAGCAAGTTCAACCAAGGCTATCAGAAGTTCTAGTTTAGCTCAACATTGAAACACAGTATCCTGCATTGTAGAACGTTGCTGAAAAATATCTTATCGCTTTTCCATCATCATATCTAGTGGAAAAAGGGTTCAGTGCGGTTATAAACATTTTTATAAAATAAAGAAGTCGTTTGAAAATCAACGAACGCGAAGATTTAAGGCTGCAACTCACCAATATTGAACCAGGTATAGACACTGAATATTTTAATTTTTTATCTTTACTTTGTGATTTTAATGTCTTTTTTTCAACAAAGAATTACCTACTTAAGTATTTTTACGTAATTTGTATTAATAATTATTAATTACACTCGATATTTACTGAATTTTATGTTTATTTATTTTGTTAAATTTTGTTGAGAAAATGATGTCAAGTTTACTTACTTAACCAACCGCGAAGTTTTTGAATTAGTAAGTATTTTGTATTCATCGGAAAAAAACTAGAGATAGGATTTTTAAAGTAACTTGGCTATGGAGGTCTGAGGTATCAGTTCATTTCGGAAAAGGGGTCTCTTGCTCAAAATAGTTTGGGAATCCCTGTTCTAGACCTTCTAGCATCTGAACGGAAATACGTATATTTTGCGGAAAGAGATATGTATAACCCTGGATAAGTAGCAACGGCGATGGGATGACAACAACTCCAAGGCACAGTGGACAAAAAGGCTGATTCCCCGCCTTAAACTGTGGACTAGCTGTAAATTTAGGACGGTGGATTATTATTTAACACAAATTCTAACAGGGCATGAGGTTTTTAGAGCGTACACACTGCGATTTAGAAAGAACAGGGATGCTAGCTCCATGTACTGCGGTGAGGAGGATACCGTTAAACACACAGCCGTCCAGTGTGGCAAATGGAATGGCGTGAGAGAAGAAACGAACAACAAGCTCGGCACAAAACTTATGCCAGAAAATTTAATAGACGAATTGATATCCACGCAACAAAACTGGAAGATTATATATAGTATGTTTATAAAAATAATGAAGACCAAAGAGGAACAAGAGCGGATAAGACAAGCAGATGAGTTACATGTTCCGAACTCCTAATCCTGTAGGATGAAGAAAAGACCAAAGCCCAATCACCTCGACGCATGTCACAAAAGAAGGGGGACACAAAATCGTATGAGGGGCGATTCACAGGCCTACTCATCTTTACATCGACACCTCTTTTGACAATAACATTGCCTTAGATCTGCAGTATAAGTTTATATAATGCTTATATTGTAAAAATAAAGCGACTTGTAAACTGTAGCGACTTTGTTTTGTCTTGTAAAAAACCGGTTTCGGTCGCGAAATTGTTAATAAAACTAAAAAGATTGAACTAAAAAATACCTTAAAAGGATAGCTTGTGAAATAGCTTTCAACAATGTGGAGCTGGTGAAAAATTGTGGACGAAATGAAAAACTCTATGATCCTGTAGTCGCCATAAAATATTAATGAGTTCATAGTATTCTTACATCTTAACGGCCAATAATTTATATCGTTCAACTTGAACCCAGTTGATTTTATATCGTCTATAAAACTGCTAGTGGATTTAAGTCTGAAGTGTGTGCTGAAATAGTCTATTAAAAAAGGTTTTATAAGTCAATTTCGGGCACAGGTTCAAGCTTGAAAAAGAAACTGCTTGTGGTGAGTTTACTAAAGGAAAGAAATTGGGAGGTTAAATTCTCCTCTTGGATATCATTTTTAACATTGGGTAATAAGTTGCTTTAAAGAAGTTGTTAATGTTTCGCAGCACCTCCAATGCCTTCTACGAATTTTAATATTATCGTCACATAAATAAAACCCAACGGCATATTTTTTGTCAGCTCGACTGTTTCGCTAATAAATCAATGGACATGTGTATAATATGTACCTTAAAAGAAAGTTTTAGTTCTCTCCAAAATAAGACAGCAAAAATATTTTTCTTGAGCTGCTACAAAAATGGGTTCCACACATTTACAGTAAAAGAACTAATTTCTTGAACTAACTTATGAACAAAAAGTATTGTGTAGAAACAACAATATTAAAGAAAGTACTCGATATTTTTCTCCCTGACTCCACAAACATATTATTCTAAGCTTCTAACGTAACATACAAATGTTATCCTGATGTTTATGTATTAATGTCAGCTTTCCTTAATTCCACAGTTATCATACATCATTCTGACTTATCAATCCGACGATGTCTTTGATAAATGACGACACTAATTAGCGAATTAAAGAAGGCTTTAGTGATGCTGTGAAGGAGAGGTTAGATTTGTAAAAGCACGGGATCGTGGATGCACAATAGCTGGAGCGGTATATGAAAGAAGACGAATGATAAAAAGAGTTGTGACGAGTTGAACGGAGCTAATATTCTTATAAACGGTAATTTGTATCGGGTAAATATAGCCCGTGAATCAGGACTTATAAATATTATAACCGGAATCATATATCAGGCTATTGGGAAGATTGACATCTCCCGACTTGTGACTAATGCGCCTGTACTGTGCGTACGTAGAGAGTAATGCGCAGGATAATCAAATGAATTTTGTATTAGTCAATGTCGGATAGGCTTATCGGTAAGGTGTTCTGGTAAGATATATGTCTTTTTCTTCTATGGATACGTTAATTACAGGTGTTATTAAGATAAGAAGATTAGAATAGCATTATCCTTATTACAGTAATAATAAAATTTGTTGATATACCAAAAAATATCTGTGAAAATATAAAACTTTTTGATAATAAATATTATATTATGATATTCTAAACCTACGAAATGCTAAAAATTGTGTACGGGGATGAATGCATGTCCCGTACACAGGTTTTCCGTTGGTTTGGCCGATTCCGTGACGGTGGTGAGGACCTTGCAGACAATTACCGAGCAGCGAGGCGAAAACCACTCGCAATTAAGAAAACATCTAGAAAGTCAGAGAAATTCCGCGAAGCGACCGCTGAGTGTCTGCGATACTCGTCGAATAGGAACCTGGGATACCGAAAAGCTCTGACTATAGAATTTTGACCTAAGATTGGGCAAACAGTAAGTTTGTGCGCGGTTTGTGCCACACACTCTGACAGACGACAAAAAAGGTTGGAGAGTTCACAATTTCAAAGACATGTTAAAAGTGTTCCAATGAATCCGGCAAGCAGAGTGCGGAATGAAAATCACCAGAAGAGCCAAAAGAGAAAAAATTACACTTTCAGAAGAGCAAACTCAAAATAATGCTGCTCGTTTTTTTTTTCGATTCAAAGGGAATTGTTCATTGTGAATTTGTCCAAGAAGATCAGACGGTGAACGCAGAATTTGACGAGTTCGATCGAAATATCGAACTCGAAATATCATGGTATGTGAATTCTTGACCAAAAAAGGCATCATCCACCGTATTCATCTGATTTGGCTTCGTGCGGCTTCTATTTAATTCCCAAACTGAAATTGGCGATTCTTTTCGATACCATCTTGGTCATGCAAAAGACTTCGACCACCATTTGTTGAACGTTTCCTGCGTTGTATTGACTCAGAAGGAGACAATTTTAAATACACAAGAATAGAAAATCAAAATAAGCGCTTTGTATTTTATTAGATCAGACTCATTGGATTTGGGAGAGACTGTGTATGTATACTGAATCATAATCACAGGAAATTTTATAGATACCCTTATAGGAAAGAGGATGCAGTGATGTGTCTTTGGGAGAGGAAAAAATTTCGGTGAATCTGTTGTGTTAATTATTAGTCGAAAAGGTAGGTTTGGATTTTTTGGGTATTATACGTTTTTGTGTGTCTATAAGTCATAAGATTTAATTAATAAAATGATCTGACATTCTGGTCAGGAACCGTTATTTGTCCAGGAAGACTGTTACATTTCCTGGAGCTGTTACCTTCTACTTTAAACCAGATCTGTTGAGGAGGCTTCACGGAATCATGTGTCTGTTTTAAAATGTATAATTTGGAAATATCAATACGTAAACATACAAATAAATTAATTTCATAGACTAAATGAAGAAATATAAAAATCAATACTTGACACTATAATTTTTACAATGGCGTTTTGCACTTAAGTTTGCTTCAGGTTATTACACATACTTTATATGATTGCTGTTAGCAACCACAATGTGCCCTTTTATTGGTTGCTATTCAAAATTTTAATTTTTGTTATAATAATAAGTTTTTTACATATGTCAATATAGTTATACGTGATTTGTGCGTTCCTGTTTTTATAATAAAGTATCTTACGTAAAAATACGTCCAATTTTCCTGAATGCAACGAAACGCCAGTGCATTAATATATATTTATTGCTTTGAAAATTGAAGCAGTCCACTGCAGCCGTTTGCTGCATGTTAGTCTTATTCAGCATTCTGGATGTTTCAAAACAATTGCTATATGCTATATGCTACTGTATATGATTGCTATATGAAAAAGTATGTTAACACCATTTTGAGTTTCAATATTTTATGTATCTGAACCCCTAATTCTGTTATAATTTATTTGAACAAAATTTTAAAGCAATCTTGTTGGGACAGTATAGAATATTGCATCTTTAATGTGTAACAACATTCAATTTTACAAAAGCTTTGTTCTCAGGAGTTCTATAATCAGATAGTAATTGAGTAATCATATGCCCTTTATCCTTGACAGCAATTTTTTATTTTTGAAGCTTTACTCGTAGTGGCATAATTCATGTAACAAGACATCCTCTTAAAGTATTCTCTCTATAGCAATTTTCTGAAAGCAGTTGCTCATAAATTTTCTTCATGAAGATACCATATACAAAAATTCTTCATCTTTAACAATAAATTTCAAAATTTCATCTAAATATTATTGGGTAGCATGAGTACACTGCCCAATCTTTTATGTTCTGGAGGAAGAGAAATACAACCAATGGTCTCGAGATTTACAAAAGATTTCTTATTATCTGAACCGAAAGTAGCCTTTCAATGGTAATAATAAGCTCTTCGAAGCTGGGGTGTATTAGATGCGTTTATTATATATTTTGCCCAAATTTTCAGTCGGTGAACGATTTTAAACGTTTATGTCAAAATATTTTGACTTAACTTACTCCGATTGCTATTAAGTAGCCAAGATAAACATTCAAGTTATATAGGTACCATATGTCTAGTAGAAAAAAACTACTTTTAACTCCCTAAAGACGTATTAGAGTTCCGAACTTCCTGTATAGCATACATTGCAACATGAAAAGAAGCAGTTGCACTCTTGAGTGAAGACAGCATTTCTTTTCTGCATGTATTGCTACAAGTTTTACAATACAATTTCACGTTGCAGTTACAGAAAAAGGATTCCAAAGTATAAACACTTGGTTCAATCCAAGCATTTTAAAAGCATTTTGTTGCTTCAAATTGAGTGTTTCTATTTTAGACGATTCTCTAAACCAAAAATTTTTACAAAATGCTTTTGGATACTGACCAAGTAGACTTCTGGGATTCTTTTCGGAGGGCCCTCTTTCTCCAGTGCCAAGTCTTCTTAGGATGTCTTTAAGTGTTGCTGGTTGAATATTTTGGAATCTTCTATGTGGGTCTTTCGTACTATTCAAATGCCTAAAATCATAAATCGGAGAATAAGATTAGTGTTTAGTAATGTTAACATGGATGCTTTATAGGTCTATGAAAATAGTCAGGAAGGTTCTAGCAAAGCGAGAATACTTATCGCTTGACTACATTGTATCCGTAAGATAGTAGTAAGACATAAGATGGAGCCGCCATAACTCAGTCAGGACTGAATAGGTAAGGATCAGACAGACGTGGATATTTTACAGTAATTCGTCCGTCCTTACCTTGTTACGTATGTACCTTACAGGCGGTCATTTCTAAACAGGACACATCATGCAGGTCCAAGTCAATTTGACCATATTAAAAGTAATGCGTCAGATGTTCACAGGCCCGCAGCTAAGGTAGGAATTTACTGCGCACAATAATAAAAAATGCGCCCTTTACAGTAAATATTTTATTAAGTATACCTCATATCATACCAATAGAACACATGTAGTAAATAAGGTAGGTAAATGATATTCATAATTATATTAAAAAACATATAAAATACAAAATTAAACATATTAAGGTAAATTAAAATTAATTACAATTGTACAATTTTGCTAATAATTAACTTATTAAACAAATATTTCGTTTTTATGGTGATGTTTTATTTATTCTATTGCTGTGACAAAAACAATGTCAATCTCTATCTAAGAGCAAATGTAGATAATTTGGACATTATGATTTTTATGAGACTCACCTGCGCCTAAAATAATTATCATGCCCGTGCTTTTCCTTTAAGAACAAACCATTAATATACTTGCCGCTTGTTTGTCTCAAAAATGCGTGCAAATGTAGAGAAGTGATTGATTTTTTTTTAAATGACAGCTATTACCAACTAAACGCTGTTTATCATAATTTCTAATTAATTTAATTAAAAAATGGCTTTTATGGAGTTTTTAACAATAAAACCTCTTATTCCATAAGAAAAAACCCACCGTAATTATGGTCTTTGAATGATTTTGTATAATATAAAATATTAAATTATTTCTCATATTAAACATTTTTACAACCTAGGAAGTTATATTCATAGTTGAATTTTTTAATAATAGAGGTAAATTCTTCTTATTTAAACTCCCTGAAACTGTATTTCTGTTTACATTAAATCGAGTTCCAGTACGTCACAAAAACGACTGTAAACTTTTTGTTTGCTAATGCGTCGCCCGTAACATTATTAGTTTAAATCTATGCACAAAGCAGTTGGATTTTAGACGGGATGTGGCAAAGATGCATTCGATATTCATTTAATTTAATATAAATTGTAAAAGTGATAAAAATGAACATTTTTTAATTAACTTAAAACTGTGTGAAAATTAGTGCAGTGTTACATCATACCAAACAGTGATCTAAGGTAGGTCAAATTACTGTTTCTACAAAACATTTCTAAAAATATTTCCTTTGTTTAATTGCTTGAAAACAGTGTTATATCTAAAAATGTTTAATTCGTTTTTACATTAAATAAACACTACAACATGTGGCTAAATGGATCCGTAATTCTAATTTTGAACTTAATCCGTGCAAATTATTTATATTGAGGTATGGGGTATTCTCTTCAGACGTATTACATATTAAGTAATAAATATGTCTTCACTTTTATGGAATTTTCAAAAATAAAATAAGACTGGTTATTCCATTAAAAAAAATGTTAATAATAGAGTTATATTCTGGCCATTTAAACTTGTTGAAACTGTATGTTTGATGTTTACATTAAATCGAGTTCCAGTATATCACAAACATTTTTTGGTGATGCGTCACCCTATAACGTTGTTGGTGTACACCAATGGAAAAAGCAGTTTTTAGGTGCGATGTGGTTAAGATGATGGTGAAGGTGTCAGGGTGATAAAGTTAAAATTTGTCTTAATTAACGTAAAATAGCGTGAAAATTAATAGTGTTATATAATTATACCATAGTGTCATTTAAGTTGGTAAAGCAAATTATAGTTTTTATAATTTCCAAAAATTTTATTATCATGCCTGCTTTCTTTCAATTCGTCTTGCGTTAAAAATTTGGAATTTGTTTAATATTAAAAATAAATAAAATAGCTTTTCTAGTTACTAATCATTGATAACATCACTTAGATTATTATAATATACTATAATAATTATAGCTAGAGTTGACAAATGACTCTAAGACATTGCACCCCGTAAATAGTTTTTTAGAACTTTTATTTTAGAAAACAACCTTTCTCCAGTAGTGACAGATACAAGGAGAGTAGGTATAAGAATTTTGAGAGCTACATATACATAAGTCTGAAAAAGCAAAATATAAATTATTTGCTACAAAATAATTTAGAATTTCCATAGGCGTTGTGTCCTCACTTACCAGTGATTTAAAAGTATTTTTTCGAACAGCTTTGCACCGTTAATGTCTTTGTCGTTTTCGTCCGTTAAATATATGCCTAAATCGAAACAGCTTTTTTAACTATTTCTTGATCAATATTTCTAATATCTAGTAAAAAATTAAAAACAATAGCATACTCTTTCATATGGTTAAATCGCTGTTCGATAGAATTTTTTGTGCAATCAAGAATAGCAAAATAAAAAAAATATTTAAAATTATCTTTACGGTTTCCCATTGGTTCATCTGTCGGCGCATATACAAAAAGACGTTTTTTCTTCTAATCCTGTTTGTAGAAACTGGTGGGAAATCGTGTCTTCATGAATTTCATTGCTAATAGTTTTTGCCTTTTCCATTAAAATATCAAAATTTTCATCTGTTCCCTGAGTGGAAACAAATTGTATAAAATTTTGTAAAGCGTTAAGACACTTCTTTTATTATTGTAGACGTGTTCTGAATGTGTTTACTGACAACGTTTATCTTTTCCAGAAGACAATGCCATATTCTTAAGGAACAAACGAATTTAAAAGATTTAATTTTTGTAGCTAGAGAATCAGCAGTGTGTCTTATATTAGTATCCTTGGACTGATCTGTAAATAATTCCAGCAGCTTTATACTTTCTGAAAATTTGTTAAAATTCTAAAGTAATAAGTATTTGAAACTACAAGCAAAAAATTTTCACGTAAAGCTGCGTACTGACTTGAGCAAAGTTACGCCCACGAACGCTGTGCGCACTCAATTCCTGTGATAAAGGTGAAGAAACCGACAAGCGATGGATACCGTCCTAAATGAAGGCGCCTGCGTGAAAACGCACTACACGCACTACACGCTTTCAGCTACGGCGCTGGATGTTTATAAGCGTTTATCTGTGTGTTTACATACGAGGGAGCGTTTTTATATTCATGGAATGGGGGATAAGGGGTGGAAATAAAACAACCAAATTATTTTTCTTTTTCAATATATTCACCTGCAAGACGGATACATTTTTCACATCTTTCAATTAATTTATTTATACCCTCATAAAAAAATGATTTCTCTTTATCTGCAAAATACGCCGAAGCTGCCTCCTTGACTTCATCATCGGCAGTAAATTTTTTACCCCGCAGCTCTTTTTTCATTTTCGGAAACAGGTAATAATCACTCGGGGCCAGGTCTGGGCTGTAGGGTGGGTGATTCACAATTTCGAATCCCACCTTATGCAGGGCAGCTAACGCAACGCGGCTCTTGTGGACGGGTGCGCTGTCGTGCAAAAGCAGCACACCTTTCGTCAATTTTCCCCGTCTTTTTCTCTTTAATGGCTTCTTTTAGTCGCTCTAATATTGAAGCGTAATATTCTCCGGTTATAGAAACACCTTTATCTTTATAATCAATCAACAATATTCCTTCCGAGTCCCAAAATACCGTTGCCATGAGTTTCCCAGCTGATTGTGACACTTTAAATTTCTTGGGAGGTGCTGTGCCCTTTTTATGCCACTGCATGGAGTCTTGTTTGGACTCAGGTTCATAATGATGAACCCAAGTTTCGTCTGCAGTAACAATTGACTAAATACACCATCCTTCTCTTCATTACAGAGGTCCAAAAATGCACGCGAACACTCTACGCGCTGTTGTTTTTGCGGCGACGTGAGCATTCTCGGCACCCCTCTTGCGCTGACCTTAGACATGCCGAGATGATCGTGTAGGATTTTAAAAATTGTTGTATCGGATACTCCAACCATTTCTGAGAGTTGTTTCTTCTTTAGTCGAGCATCTTCGAGTACAATTTTTTCAACTTTTTGGATAAGTGTGGTCACCTCAATGCTCCTGCCCGGCCTCGGGTCGTCTTCAAGGGATTCCCTTCCTTGTTTAAATAAACTATGCCACTTGTACACCATGGTTTTTCCTGGACAAGAGTCGCCGTAAACCAATGACATCTCATTCATTATGGTCGCGACTGATTTTCCTTGCCTGGTAAGGAACTTTATAACGGCACGATATTCGATTTTTTCCATATTTCACTTTTCACTCCTGATTATGTCACTTGGTTGACGATAGCTCAAAGACTAACTGTCTAATAACAATGAAACTTTGTATTTATACTAATTATGAGTCGCTGCACAGGCCATGCCCCCAATGCGCCTAATCACCCCCCTAAAACCCGCTCATTCCGCGAATATAAAAACGCTCCCTCGTATGTGTGTAGTTCATCTATTAAATTTGTTCACATTTTTGCAAAATAATACATTAGTTATACGTTATTTTTACTAAAGTAAAAGACATAATCTTGCTATGGATAATGGCGGAATTTCTTTTTAATTACTACATACGTGTATGTATGTTGTACATGACATACTGTTTAATGTACACACTTAATCGCGGATTTATACTATTTTGAAATTAAGAGAAACTGTACGCGTACGACAAATATAAGTTCGTAATCTAAATTTAATACAACATAAACTAAACCGTATCATGATAAAAGGGTGCGGCATTAAAGTATATGTATGTATGTATCTTATGAATATGCGTGTACGATTTATCTGTACACAGTTTTATAAGGTAACGACATTAAGCTTTTACTCCTAATTAGTATTAAACCGGAGATTTAATTTAGACCAAGTCCATAACGAATAAGCGTTAAGCAAGATGTATCGAACTATTTTGAAGTTTAGCATGATATATCGTGACGTGAATTGAAACTTTAGTTATAATTAAACAAGCATAAGAATCTATGCCTACACTGATGCGGTTAGTCACAATACGAACGTTTGCTATTTTACTAAAAAATTGAAATAAATCAAAAATAATATGGAATTTCCTCTGTCTTTTCCTTTAAGTAATCCTTTCGAGTTATTTCGCTGATATAAATTGTCACAAACAATGAAATATGCTTGACTAAGTTGTTAAAAATTATAAATAATAAACGATTTTTTTTTAGTTTTTAATACAATACTAAGATGATATCTATAGCTTACACATAATTTTTTAGGTTTGCTTTCAAAATAAAACAATTTATTTATAAAAAAATCAAAATTAGTTAATTTGTGCAAAATATATGTAAACCATGCATTCATAAGTACATCAATACTACACTGACGTTTAGTAAGAATTTATAAGCGGTACTTCTGTTCATACAATGATCACATATAGGTACGCGTGAATCGGATCCATGCTCAGCGTGGCTACTTTATAACACACCAAGAAACGCTTAGACGTGGGAATTCTCCGCAGGAATGCCGATGCCTCGGCGCCGACTTACGCTCCGCTTCATTGCTAAGATTAATTATGTACTCTTCCATATATTCCAGATATTATAACCTCAGCTTATGTGAGTTGCTTCGCACAAAGGAGATGACTTGTAACACAAAGCCGTTAAATCATTTTGTAATCGTTGCGGTAGTTGGAGATCGTATTTGTATATGGATTTATATAAATTGCTTTTACATATAAATATGCCAAAATCTTGTTGTTATACAAATATAGATTTTTATTTTTGGAAAGTCTAATGTTCATGCAGTTTGTTTAATAAAAGTTAACCTAACGAAAAAACAGGATTACCTAAATATTTTAAGGTTCTAGAAAAAAGTTCTCGAACTAATTGGAGTCGTTTAGCTCGATGTAACGCCTCGCATGTTGTTATAAAATTAAGTGACGTGTTAAATACTGCTACGTATTTATGGAAACAAGGTTGTGTTACTAGGAGAGAGGGTTGCTGAGGATGTACTATTTTTTTCAAATTAAATGCGAAGTCTTCAGCGGATGACATGTAGTTAGTAAATAAAGACTTGGCTTTCAATAGAATTTAATTACTCTGAAGAAATTCATCAACGCAGTACTCTTACGCAAGACTCTTAAAAATATGAAATCTAGCTATTCTGGCCCTGCCTACACAACATTATTTGGCGCGGCTGCCAGGACACGCATGTAAGTATAGCGGGCAATGAAATTGCTGATTAACTAGCGAGGAAGGGTTTCCGGATGAAATTTACCGGACCGGCGCTAAGTGTAGGTAAAATACTGCAATACATGGTGCAATTAATGAGTGGATCATAAAACAAATCCCAATTAAATTGGAACCATGTAGCTGGACAAAGGCACAGCAAACGAATGATTACATTAAACAGGACTTAGCTTAGGGCAGTAACATGTGTATTAACAGGACATGGCTGTCTAAGAGATCATCTGCACAAGATGATGATCCATAAAGATAAACTCTTATGCAGACTCTGTAATGAGGAGGAGGAAACAGTCCCTCGTATTATGCGTAGCACTAAGTCAACGTAGAGTTGCTATGCAAAGCGCATTTCATTTACCATTGGAGACATATTTACCGAATAGGCTTCTTAACGTGGTCGAGGGAATTAACCTGTTTGAGTAAAACGAAATCAAGGCAGAAATAATACACTAGGGCCAGTGAGCTGCAATGTTAGGAATAACCAAAGACTGTTCTGCCTTGATATTAATCAATCAATCAATGGGTATTGGAACTTCCCTGTATAATGATCTAGTTGAAATTATTTGTAGTGACACAGAAATTCAAATGTTACACAAAAAAATCTTTTTGCGGAGTTGCCGGCATTTTTTAACAAACCAAAAATACGAAACACGTTTAAACAAAAAGAATACTAAATATCTCCAAAACTATAAAGTCTAAACGAACAATTGGCTATAACTTTTCTGAAAAAGGAAAAGGGTGTTGGTTTGTAATCCTATAGGCTACCTATATTATGTAGTAATTAAATTTTTAGTAATTTCCATTTTATGGCTAAATAGAAAACCCACAGATAGACCCTATATATAATAATATGTATAAATTTTACAGTAGGCATTCTTTCAATCAGGAATATAAATATTATGGTTTTAACGGGATTAATACAGAAAACTTAATACAGTACAAATTTATTATACTTAAAACAAAATATTTTAAGCTGTGCTGTGATAAGAAAAATACGCAGAGCGTTACTGTTTTAAAAGTCTCAGAAATGAAATTCCCTTTTAGGTTCTCTTCTTCAAAAAATAATTACGGATTATACATAAGTCAGAGTTTAGATTCATCTATGTCTTTCTTCTTCGTTCGGTTTCACCTCTCGAACCTGAGCTTCCTGTGAATTTGCAAAATTTTGTATAATTTGATCATCACTCAGTTCTTGGAGCACAGGCACACAGTACCATAATTGTCGATTTCAAATCGCCCACATTTTGACCATTATTGGCACCGTTACAAAAAATCTAAAAATCGTTGCACAAATGTATATAAAGACATATATAGATTTTGAATCAACTTTCGATACATTGGCCAAATCATGTGGTAAGTAGTCTGCAAAAATATTTTCGGTTACTTATCAAAAGCAGTTTAATAACAAAAGCACTCTGCTATATTCTGGCATTCCAGGTTTCTTAAAGGATTCTTCTACTGGTAGTACAAAATAACAGAAAACCATTCTTAAAGAAAGCTACTGTTATCCGTGTATTGCTCTGTGCATAATAATGTACATAAGTATAAGATTTGCCTTTAAACTCTAAGTTTTTCATATTTACCATTAACGACGGACGTCAGTTGATGGCACCAGAAGCATTTTCATAAAACTAAGCAGACAATCTGTCTTTCTTTTTCTAGACTTCGTTACCACATTTTTCATTCAAACCTAGTAAAGACTACTAGACGTTAGAAAACAATGCTATACAAGGTGGACTTGATCAGCATTATAAATCGGAAAACCGGTCGATTTCCACTATACAGTAAGGTTACTAAAAATGTCCTTACATTCCTCATTGCGTCTCCATCGAGTGATCTGCTTTCTCCGGCCACAGCCGGTCTCCGGATTGCGTGTAGAATTTTAAAATTCTAAAGCTAATCATCTGAAAATATTTTCTATATTTAGATCACAATGAAGCTGTTTTTTTTTGTGATTTATGTCATAAGCATAGTTACAGATTTTTCACAGATATTTTCGCACTTTATCTGGTGTTAATATTAATAATTTCAAGTTTAGGTTTCTACATTGTGTCTTGATTCTATGTCTTTGTTATCAAACTTAGTATTATTCGTATTTTTTATTTAGCATTACTTATGGTACCATTATCGACTCAACAACTCTACTCTTGACTCATGATAGAATAACATGAAGATTTAGTAAGTTGCTCCATTTAAATAAAATCTAGAAACTTTCTCCTTAATATCTAATAGCGATACATTAACATCGCAATGTTTTTTTTACTTTGGTCTTTTCCTACCATCCAATGAGAATGGAAAAGGAGGTATTTTAGCTAACATATTACAACTAAAAATGATTCATGTTAGGGTATACAAACTTGTACGAGTATCATCTTTTTTCTTACAAAAATAAAATTTCTCTCATATTCACAATTATCATAATTTATATCTAGAAACCCAAAAAAATAAAGGGACAATATTTCAAAGCTCTTGCTTTTGTGACAGTTTTCACGAAAACAGTAGTGGGTATACATTGTTCAAAATGTCATACAATATTAAAATTTCCCGCTGTTATTATTTGGGGCCCAAATTACTACATAAAAAAAATGTTATATATATAACGTCTTTATTGTAGTAATAAGAATACTACATAAATACATTCGACAAAAAATAACATGTATAACAAATATGTTGAGCTGGAAAGTTGAAAATCCATCTATTTTTACCAGTGTCATAATCTGTATAACAGCTATAACAAGAAGCGTTGACTACCTCACATAGCCAAGTTGAGGTATCCAAGTCAAACATTCGCAATTTTTTTTCATTTTGGTTTAGCCATGAATCCATGTCACACAAACTGTAATGATATACAGCACATCTAGTAGAAATAAAATCTTTCCTTGTACAATTACATTACCTCTACATCGATAATGTAGCAATGATGTATTCCATAAAATAAAAAAATGAAAATATTTCTGATAGCAGCCAAATTCAATATAAAAAAGGCGAATATGCTAACACAGTATATTTACTCGGAACACGTTTGACAATCTTAAAACAGCTGTAATTTGCTATGTGTATAAAGGAAATAGTTGCAACATTTGGATTTGTGTTTTTACAATTATTGTGTTACAATTAGATTGCTCAACATTTAGACTTCTGTGAGCCTATTGGATTCATTTAGAGATTTTGAATTTTAGATTGTTTATTTATTTATATAAAAGGGCTGTTTAACATAAGGTTATGTTAATTTTGAGCCATACACAGAATTACCAAAAAAGTAACTAATTAAATCCAGAAGAAAATCTCATAGCATCACGTCAATTTTATTGATAAAAAATTGGGTTTCGGGCATCATATGAGCTAGAAAGAACTAAGTGAACGTGTTTAAGATTCTCGTAAGGTTAATGTATGGTGTATACAATTCTTTAATGTAGAACGATATATATATATATATATATAATCAGAAACCTTAATTACCCGTAGGGTGTAAAGGTATACACATTCAAAATTTGCACTCAATTACAATAGATAAAGTTGGCCCATGCTCTCTTGTCTTTCGCCATTCTCTTTGCCTCGTTCCAGGTTACTCCTCTCCTCCTTAAGGTTTCAGCTATATCTTGTTCCCACGTTCTCCTTGGTCTGCCTCTTCCTCTTCTTTGTGTAGATTTAGCTAACCATACTCTTTTGGTCTGTCTTTGTCCGTCCATGCGTATTAGATGTCCAAACCATCTCAGCTGCTGTCTTTCAATACTCCTTAAAATCGACTCTACCCTTAGTTGTTTTCTTACTTGCTCGTTCCTTATCTTGTCCTTACGTGTAAAACCTGCCACTGCTCTTAAATATCGCATCTCCATTGACTGTATTTTGCTCCTAGTTCGATCGTTCAGCACCCAACTTTCACATCCGTATGTCAAAACTGGTTTGAATACTGTTTTATATACTGTTATTTTCGTATGACTTGATATTTCCTTTCTTCTTATGAACGTCTTACCAAGCGCATAATACAGTTTCGCCGCCTTCTCCAGTCTGCTGTTGATCTCTGCGTCTTCTTTCCCATCTCTATTTACACTGATTCCTAAGTATTTGAATGTTTTGACTTGCTCGACGGTCTTCCCATCGAGTTTAATTGATATTATTCTGTCTTCCTTGCTTATTATCATTACTTTTGTTTTGTCACTGTTTATTTTCATGCTGTTTTTTTTTAGTGTCGCTTCCCAGGTATTCAGGTTACTTTGCAAATCCTTCTCATTTCCTGCGTATATTACCAGATCATCCGCAAATGCATTTTCAGACACTTCTACCAGTTGCATGTTTCTGTATCCTACCTTCAGTTTTCTTATATTCATTTTAGTTTCCTTGAATGCGTCGTCGAGCACTATGTTAAATAGCGCTGGGCTAAGCACTCCTCCTTGTCGTAATCCATCATTTGTCTTAAATTCCTGTGACTGCATCCCCCTAGTCGTTACATAATTACGGGTGTTCTTATAGGTGCTAGCAATTGCTTTCCTCAATTTATTACTTATTCCTCTTTTGCTAAGGCTTGCCCATACTACGTTTCGCGGTATGCAGTCAAAGGCTTTCTCAATGTCTACAAAAGCGGCATAAATGGCTGAGTCACCAATGTTCTTTTCAATCAGTTGCTTTAAAGTAAATATATTATCTTGAATGCCTCTCCTTTGCGGAATCCACTCTGCGGTTCTTCACGTTGTAGATCTGTAACTATTGTTAGCCTCTTCTCCAAAATTCTTTTCGTAGATTTTTAGCATAGTGCTCAATATAGTTATTCCCCTGTAGTTTTTACATTCCTTTTTGTCTCCTTTTTTGTATATAGGTAATATTATCCCCACTTCCCAATCTTCAGGTATTGATTGTTCATTCCATATTTTATTGATAAGTATTTCTAGTACCTCTATGCCATTTTTACCCATATTCTTTACCATCTCTGTTGTGATACCGTCCTTGCCTGCCGCTTTTCCTCTTTTTAAGTTCTTTATTGCATCTACTATTTCTTCCTTCGTTATCTTCCCTTGTTCATTAGTCTCGACGTTTTCTGCATGTAAATCATTTGCTTGCTCTAATATATTCCCTGTATGGTCCACATTCAATAGCTCTTCAAAGTATTGCTTCCATCGTGCCATTATTTCTTGTTCATTCTCGATAATTTTTCCCTCTTTCGTTTTAATGTAGGGATTTTGATTTTGTTTTCCTTTTTTGAGATTTTTCAACATGCCATAAAACAACTTCTGATTTCCTTTGCTGTCTTTCTCGAGTGCTTCTCCAAACTTTTGCCATGACTTTTGTTTTGCTTCTTTTATTATTTCTTTAACTTTTTTCTCTGTATCTTATATCTGTTGTATGTTTCATCGTTCCTATCGGTGAGATATTTTTCCATGTTTGTTTCTTCGTCCTTATCGCTCTTTTTATTTCATCATTCCACCAATTCGTTTGTTGTTTATGCTTGTTGATTTTACTATACCCACAGCTTTCTTCTGCTACAGTTATCATTGCGTCTCTTACTATCTTCCAAAGGTTTTCTATTTGTATGTTATTTGCCTCATACTTAATTCTCTCCATTTCCTGCTCGATTTTTTCGTTGAACACTCTCGCAGTCGTTTCTTCTCTGAGCTTGTATGTTCTTATTACTTTTTTGACTTCATTTGGTTGTCTGGGGTTTAATTTAATATTCTTCTTTTTTTCCTTGGTTGTTTATTGCTATTCTTGAGAGCACCAAGTAGTGATCCGAGAATATTTCGCAACCTCTTCTTACTCTCGTATCTTTGACGTCTCTTCGGTATTCCTTATTCAGTATAACATAGTCTATTATCGACCTCTCCTTTCTAGTTACTATTTCTCTTGTATATCTATGCGCGCTTTTGTGTTCAAAGAAAGTGTTAGTTATTACTAGATTGTTTTCTAAACAGTATTCAATTATTCTTTGCCCATTCGTATTCCTAACCCTTTCTCCGTATAATCCTATTTTATCACCTGTTTCTTCATCTTTTCTCCCCACTCTTCCGTTTAGATCTCCCAAAATTATCAGTCTTCCATTGCTTTCTTCTGTTGTTTGTGATAATTGCTCCCAGAATGCATCTTTGACTTTCGCCTTGTCATCCTCATTTGGTCCGTAAGCTACTATTATTGTCGTTTCTACCTTTTTATCAATATCCAATTCCATCTTCAAAATTCTTTCGGATACTGCAATCCAGTTCCGCAAATATTGTATATTTTCTTTTCTAATGTAACAAGCAACTCCCTCACTTGCCCTCCTTTCCTTATCCACACCACTGTAGATTAACAAATGTCCCCCAGTTAATACTATTTCTCCCACTCCTTTTCTCTTTGTCTCAGTGATGCCTAATATGTCTATTCCTACTTTTTCTAATTCTTCTACTAACTCCTCTTCTTTCCCTGTTAAACTTCTAACATTCCATGTTCCAAACTTCCATATATCGCTATTTACTTTATTGTTATGTACCAGCCTCTTTTCCATGTCCATTGCCTGGTCGTCCTCTTTTCCATCCTGCGCAGTTATTCTCACTAGTTTTTTATTTGCTCCAATTGGTTTGTAATTTTATTCCACTTCCATACCCCGTCGTCGCTAGTTATTTTGTGGAATCCTATTTTCACGCTTTTCCCATCTTTTTTGAGTTCTTGGGCTTTTATTCTTATTTCTCTTTGTATATTCCGTTCATTTGCAGTTAAGTCATTATTGATATACACCGGTAAATCTTTTCGCCCTTTAAGTTTTGATTTATTTGTCATAACACGTGCTTTGTCTTCTAGGTTCTCTAATTCCGCCCATATAATTTTCTGCCCTATTTTGCGAGCACTATTTATTTTAATATCTACGCTAAGATTTGTTTTTATAAAGTCACTCACCTCGCTGGCAATATCTTTTGGAATTTGGGTGTCTATTTGTAACCCTGTTAACACGATATTTCTCTCTCTTTTATCCCTTTCCAAGTGATCCATACTATTTCTTAATCGGAGTATTTCCTTTTTAATTTCTTCGTTCTCTTTCTTTACTTTTTCCTGCTCGCTTCGTAGCTTCTCATTTTCCAATCTCAGCATTTTGATATCCTCTCGGTATTCTTTATGATCTTTTCTCATTTCTGTTAATTCTTCTTTCATTTCCTGAATTATATACATTATTTTATCTAATTTTTCGTCACTTTTCTTATATTTTGTGGGCGGTGATCTTCCGGTTTTTTTTGATTTTGAGAAGAAAGCGTCTTCCTCTTCCTCTCTGGGTCTTTTACTCGTTTCATCCATTGAAGTAGAGCCACCGTCCGACATCTTTAGGGTAACTTTATTTTATCTACTGCACTGAAACTTTTACCGATTCCGGCCCTGTTTTCTATTTTTATCTTTTACGTGGCACCGCGCAAAAAACCGACCCCGGTCGACCCGTCGAGAGTCAAATTCTTATCAATGCCACGCTTATACTGCCTATTTAATCTATTTACTGTTTTTTTTTCCTACCTTTTTCAAATCTTCTCCACCTTTATACTTATTTATTTTATTAAAGCACTTCTTGCGAATTTAATTGCACGAAATCACCCACAAATTTGAGTTAAATTAAGAGCATTTAATTCACGGTATTACTTCGGTATACGCCAGGACCGTCACGATATATATACATATTTGTTATATTCTATATCTTTATGTTATAGAATTTAGTAGAAGCTGTATTATAAATTGCCATAATAAAATAAACTAAATCAAATGCCTAGATATCTATGTAGCTTCACATATACTACTAACCCATATCACCGAAGATTCAGCAATTCATTTTTTTTAACTTAAGTTCCAAGTTACAGGTCTCATTTGTATTGTAGCTGTGCATACATAAAGCAACTCCGACATAGTTACTCGATCATTACCATTAGAGGTTATTATTTATAGATTCAACTGTTTGATGATGTTACCGCGTTTGGCATCGTACTGCCGTGGACGGAGAAGATAGATACCGCTTTCAAGTCCCGAAGCCGCGTCCACTAATACAATAATTTATACCATCTGATCCGATTACACGATATTAAATGAAGATATTTCGCTCTTCGTTTTTATAATACACTGGTCAACGGACGTGAAGAATTGAGCTGGTCGCCGACGCGATAATTTATGTAAATTTAATTAAATATTGAATAACATCATTTGTGGGAAAGAGAGGCCGACATTGTGACGCATTGGAGAACTAATGGTATGAATATCATCACGATACGAAATAATCTTGAAAGCATGCTCACTTCAATATTTCTAAGCAACAATAATAGATTATAAATGTTACGCCGGAGTTTTTAGAATAGCTTTATAACCTTACTGCAGACTTGTATTCTTACCTGTACATTAGTTTGGTAAAGCAGCGCAATTTGTCATATCTTTTTCTATCATTTTTAGCTGAATGACATATTTACTATCGCAATTTTCAGAATAGCTTATCAACCAGTTGAAACCCCTTTATTTACTCTGTATCGCCGCGAAGAGGAATCTGTGCATAATTTTATATTGGTTGTTGGTCGATTCATATTTTTCATCTATGGTGGGTGCAGCTGCAGTAGCTTCCAAGCTGTATTGCTCGCTGGACTACCACTACAGCTCTTGCAGTATATATTTGTGCGTGTAAATGTGTTTTATAGGCATCGTTACGACATTACCTCGCTGAAAATAATGTTTCGTTGTTAATTATACCCCAACAACGGTGGGGTCATCGGCCGGAGAACCGATCCTAGTGAGACGTACTACAACACAGCCTGTAAGTACCTATATGAATCAAGTAGTTTTGCCGGTTTTATTACAAAAGAATTTGCGTCACGTTTCATATTTCAGTGGGCCAACTGCGTAGAGAATAAAAATGTTTAAAATACGAAACTTTAAATTATTTATTGTAACCCATTTAGGACTCGAAAAGATGATATGCCCGCAAAACTATTTTGAAATTTATAAATGTATACAGAAAGAACAGCGATACAGTCGTAGCAATACAAACGAAGCAAATCACTCTTTTGTTAGTGATCCCAGAGATTAATGCAATTAATTGTGTTGGTTGTTGTTTTTCAATAGATGAGATTAGTCCAATTGAAGTGAGAAATACGCTGTACTCTCTTAAATCAACAAATAGTAGAGATATTTATGGATTCACAGTAGCAATTATCAAAAGCATAAACGATCTTTTGATGTTACCTTTAACTAAATTAACTAATCTCTCTATAACAAAAGACCTATCCTCGGATTTTTTTAAAGCTACTGTTATTATATCAAATTTTAGGAAAAGGGATCAAAAAGATATCTTCAACTTTAAACCGACATTGTTTATGGTGTCCAAAATGTATTAAAATATCCTAAAAGTAAGCATTCATAACTATTTCGATGATAACCATCTGTTTTTAAGCATCAATATGGATTTACCCAACCTATTAGTGACAAAACGGGCCATTTTTGATTTTGTGCAGTGTGAATGCTATGAAAGTGATCAATATCTGCTGCGTACCATTTACGATTTATTAAAGGCATTTGTCTGTGTGCCACATGTTTTTTAACTTATAACTGACATATTTACAAAATCACAGTGAGCAGGTTTTACATATGTAACAATAAGCTACCAAGTGTAGAAGGGGGAGGGAGGAGGGGGGTGTTCAACGTTCCACAGGGATCATTGTTGCTCAAACTGCTGCTAAGCAATAATAATTTGCTCTAATAAACTTAAACTTAACTATGTATCAGCAGATCCTGAATATGTGAAATTCTTGGGAGTATATTCAGACCGAAAAATTAAATGGAAAAATTATGAATGTGTCTCGGGAGGTACTGGTTTCAAAGTAGTACATACCGTGTCACTTGTTAATGGGATATTTGTAACTGTCATGTGGTAACACTGTCCCATGAATAATACCTCAATGAAAAGCAATTTGAATAGCAGTTTGGAATAAATCTCAGGTCAGTAATGCAGAGATTCGTTGGGTTTCTCTTTACCATGCGAAAAATCGACAATCGGCAAGTGATCTACGAAGGCCATCAGCACATATGTTTAATTTAACCTGTTATTTCCGTTATTTATTAATTACTCCTATTTGTCTTAATATAAGAAACTAGAAGCATTAACTCAAATGACTACTCTTAATTTATTGTATTGATGTCAAAATATTACATGTACACTAAGAATTCTTTTGGTTGGACGACCTGCACTGCACATACGTAGGATGGATAGTAGACAATATTGCATTCACTTACTTCTGACAATATTGCATTCATTGCGCTCGTCAAAATATGTAAACACAGATGCGATTTGCGGGTCTATTTTAAAAACGCTGTAGCTGCATTTATAAATGTGGAAAAAGCATCTATTAATTGACGTATTTGAGTAGAAAGAAATTTGTTTGATGTTTCAAGTATTTCGAATAAAATAATACTGTAGTCTTATTAAATTGTTTTCAAAGGTAATTTCATTACTTTTTGCGGTGAACTTTTTTTGTCGTTGAACTAGGGTAAGATCTAAACCAAAAGCATATTTATTATACAATAAATAACAATATCAAAGGTTTACTACTTTTATTTATTTAAAACATAATATAACGAAATAATTATACGTATACACTTATGCTGAAATCAATAATGAGTCCATCCGCTGTTATTTTGTATAACTTCTTCCAATCTTGACAGTATGGACTCTATTAATTTATGGCAATAGTCGTCAGTAACTTCTTCCCATTCCTGCACAATTTTTTCCACAACAAATTTCTGTCTCCTCGTTCTATAGGGTTTTACCTCATTCTTTTTTATATAACCCCATAGGTTTTCTATGGGGTTCAGATCCGGGCTTCGTGCCGGCCAATTTAATAATCTCAAATTATTGTCTGTAATCCATTGTTGGACAACATTAGCCGTATGAATGGGTGAGTTGTCATGTTGGAATGTAAACTGATCATAAAGAGATGTTACCGATGGCAACATTACATTCTCCAAAATATCTCTATATTGTAACGCTGTCAAGTGTCCATTAATATCCCAAATAGTACCAGGTCCTGCGTATGACATCCAACCCCACACTGCTACAGAAAGCCGTTCACTTCTATTTTTCGGATGAACATATTGTGGTGCAAGCCTATAGTTACGAGGACGGGTAACTAGGCGCGTGTGGGTGTTTGGGGTGCTTTGAAACGTCGACTCGTCGCTGAAGATTACCGTTTTCCAAAAATCTATGGGTATATTCTGATAGTATAGTGCAAAATTTATTCTGTCTTGACGATTGCGCTCAGAAAGTTCTGTTTTAATAGCAGCACGATAGCTTTTGAGGCCACTTGCCCTCAACCTTTTTCTTGCCGTCGTTACGGAACCGGGAAAGGCGGTAGCTGCAATGGCTTGCTTGCAACTTGTGAATGGATGCTCTGCGTAAAATTGCCTTAACATGGTATCTTGATAAGCAGTGGATATTCTTCGTTTTGAAGTTTTTGGTTCATTTGCAAAAAATTGTATTGGGATTAACACCAAATTCACGCGCTACAGCACGTAGACTCCATCCGTTTTCCAACATTGTTATTGCACGCATCCTGTCTTCTATTGACATCATATTGTTCGACACGTATGCATTTAACTGTTCCTAATGCTGTATAAAGAACTGAATATTATTGTGGTGTCTGCTTGTTTTTATATACGTCAGTGTCTAATATGACTCATCATTCTAGAAAGCATATTTTCGACATTTATCTGGATGACTTGTCTATGAATACTTATCAATAAGCCTGTGTTATATTCACATAAATAAAGATTCCAGAAATAAAGAATATGTTTTTTATTTGCTTACCTGTCTATGTCTACGCAAAGACCAATTAAATAGATGCAATCGCGCTTGTAAATTTATAAATGCAACTACAGCGTTTTTAAAACAGACACAAAAACCGCACATGCATTCATTGATAAGCATCATCATGCATTTCAACATAAGTATATACTTATGATTATTTCGTTATGTTTTAAATAAATAAATGTAGTAAACCTTTGATATTGTTATTTATTGTATAATAAATATGCTTTTGGTTTAGATCTTACCCTAGTTCAATGACAAAAAAAGTTCACCGCAAAAAGTAATGAAATTACCTTTCAAAACAATTTAATAAGACTACAGTATTATTTTATTCGAAATACTTGAAACATCAAACAAATTTCTTCCTACTCAAATACGTCAAATAATAGATGCTTTTTTCTACATTTATAAATGCAGCTACAGCGTTTTTAAAATAGACACAGAAATCGCATCTGTGTTTACATATTTTGACGCGGGCAATGTATGCAATAAGCTGTCTACTATTCATCCTACGAATGTTGAGCAACATGGTGTACAAATACAAAGTGTTCCTAGTGTACCTAACAGAAAATTAATTGTAAAGTTGTAGAAAACTTGATAATCTTTAAGTAAAAATTATGCATTATTTTAATCCAGAACGGTGAAATAAGCCAGATATGAAACTTATGTAGCCCTTGAAGTTATAAATTCAAAAAAAAAAATAAATCTTCTGGCATAACATTAATTTTGTTTTTAGTGCTGCAAAATTTACATGTAAATCATTAGTCTTTAAAAAATGTGGATTCTTGCTTGAGTGTCAACATAAACTTATCACAAATTGGGAGTAAAAGAATACTAAAGATATAATAGATTTGCACTATAAATATAAACACAATTTAGAAATAATTTAGGTAACAAAGTGGTGTAAATACTACACTCAAAATCCTCAATACATTACACTGGTCAACACTAATTTTATTGCCAACAATCTTTGAGCGATTTCTGGGTAATTTTGTGGTGCTGATTACGAATATGAAGTTCATTTTGCTGGATTGGCTCTATTTTAGAAGATAATAAGTTAATTATAATAAAACAATGAAAGGCAGTGGTAGCAATAAACAAATGCCGCCAAACATGACTATTTTTCAGAAATGTCAACACAAAACCAATAAAAGCCATAGTGCTGTTTATTCGGTATAATAACAATGAATACAGTAAATAATTGGGAAAAATTAAAACTACTTCATAGGTAAAAAGCGCCATTTATATGATGTTCTTTTATGTGGATTGTTGTCAGCAATATCCCGCAGTCTCAGCAGTTGTCTGCCATTATATGCTTGTTCCACCTACCCTGATACCTTTCTTCCATCACTTTTACATCCTGGTGGAATCGTTCCCCTTGCTCTTCACTTAGGTCCCCCAGAATGTCGGGAAATTTATCCAAGTGACTTTGAAGAAAGTGGAGTTTGCTCATATTAGCACCTAAATTTTTAAAGTTTATTGACATTTGTTGCACCAGTTCTACATAATTATCCGCTTTGAGGGTACCCAGGAAGTTTTTAACTACCGAGACAAACCTACACCACGCAGCAACTTCAAGAATCGTCATGTAATTTGTAAACGTAGGGTCCTTAATAAGTTTACGAATTTGAGGCCCATAAAAATTCCCCCTGTTAGCTTTTCCATACTTAGCCTTGGAAGCGATCTACAAATGTACTTGAAGCAATCTCCCTCTTTGTTCAAAGCCTTAACAAATTGTTTCATTACCCCTAATTTTATGTGGAGCGGTGGAAGAATGATTTCTTCACGGGCCACTAACGGTTCATAGATGACATTCGCTGTGCCTACAATCAGGCTTTGTCTTATTAGCCAATTAATCATATTCTAATCCTCTTGCTTCGCTCTACTGTCCCACACGCACATAAAACATGGATATTTGGTATATGCACTCTCTCTTGGCAAGAAGGTCTACACAAATCGAAAACTGATATTCATCATAGCAGAGTTTCTGTAATATTAACTTAATGCTTTCATAGCCTTCTTTAAGTTGTGTTGAGTGGGCGATAGGAATCGAAGCATATCGGTTACCATTGTGTAACAAAACACCCCTTAAACTTCTACTAGAACTGTCGATAAACAGTCGCCACTCATCTGGAACAAAATGGCGTCCCATTGGTCGAAGAAACCCAGGAATGCTGTTACGATAAACAAATTCTTCATCTTGGCTAAAGTAAGGAACAAGTTCCACCTCTCGTGTTCTGTACAATGTTATTTTTACATCTGGCTTTAGACAACTTTTTTTTTAACCTGGATGCTAGAAGTTCAGATACTTGCTTTGACAGCCCAAGATCTCGTATCAGGTCATTCAGTTCTTCTTGGGAGAATTGCTGAGGCGTTGAAGGTATTCTTTCATATTCATTTTCACTACTACTATTTAAGTCCAGGTCTTCACTTTCTTCTACTTCTGACATTAAACGCGCAGGCAGTGTGGTAAGCACTGGTACAGGAACCTCTTCACTATGTGGCACAGGTCTCCTTGCTGATTCCAAATCAGGATATTCCTATTTGCGTTTCTTGTATCTATTAAAACCTGTTACATTAACTAAACAAAAATAACAGTCGTCGTGGTGGTTTTTTAGTTCTCTCCACACCATTGGCACCAAATTTTAAACTTTTTCTCTCTTGATTTGTCCATTGTCGTAAACATTGGACACATGTTTTGCAGGAGCCCAAGACTTGTTTTGATCTCCAACACCTACGCCGACATTGGAACTGTTTGAACAGCTTTTTCTTGAAGAACTCATTGTGAAAAATCAGCGTAATTTTTTGTATTAAATGGTAGATACCGCTTACGTAAGTAAACTGAATCGTTTACTTTCGTTTTTTTTCCATTTCAAATAAATTTAAATATGAAATTTTGCTCTTTTGTTTTTTATATTTTTTTAATAAAATTATCTTTTTTAAGAATTTTCGAGCTAGTAAGTGCCTAGTCTCGTTTCTTTTTCATTTAAAATAAACTAAAAATGTGAATTGCGTTTACTTTAATAGAACTCGGGAGGACTCTTCACTATCTCAAAAACTAGAGCCAATTTAGAAGAATTCAGCAGACCTGAATTACAGTCAATTCGTTAAAAAATACTTGGCAACAAAAAGTTGACAGAACTTTGTTGTGTGGTGTTATCTACTAAATGTATATTCATGTGTTTGTTATTTGTTGTAAACGTTCTTGAGTTTGAACCATTTGCTGACAAAAATACAATTGTGAACCAATCAGTTTATGTTATTGAACAATGTGGATTGATAATAATAGACAAAATTCGTTAAAAAATACTTGGCAACAAAAAGTTGACAGAACTTTGTTGTGTGGTGTTATCTACTAAATTTATATTCATCTGTGTTTATGTTATTTGTTGTAAACGTTATTGAGTTTGAACCATTTGCTGACAAAAATACAATTGTGAACCAATCAGTTTATGTTATTGAACAATGTGGATTGATAATAATAGACGAAATTTTAGTGGTGTAGATTTCACACTTACCCGAATCCTGGTACATTGCATTCAATTTATCTTTTTTTTTTTGGTATTCACTTGTAATAAGTAGAAAGTAGTCAATTTTAGTTTTTAACTCGCAGCAGTTACTCACATAACACTACATATTGTAGATAATAATATACAATTTGATTATAATACTTTGAATTTCCCCAGAAACGCTTTTGATTATCACTGTAATATCAAAATGTACGTATTTAGGCGGATAAAATAAAATAAAGTAATCTTAAAGAGCACGACAGATAAATTAATAAGATGTCCGGTTATAATAAAGTCAGTGACGGTACAAACAAGACATACATTTTAATAATTTACTTATTAAAACAAAATAATACAATTTGTAATGCCAAGAATTTGTTTATAACAATATAGGGGAAATAAGGGTATCAAACATATTTCAAACGACCTTAGAAGGATAGCTTCTTCTCTAATAGCTATTTATGCTGGAAATTCTCGCTAAGCCGTTAATGCTTTGATTGGAGAATTAAATCGGAAATTTAATTCAACTTAAATATGAAATAAAGTATGAAAAGAATTTAAAATATTCGGAATTAAAACATGACTTAAACTTGCAAAAGAAATTTAGTAAACTCTTCCTTTTCAATTAAATAACTCGGATATCATCGGTTGCATTGGCAGATTTGTACTCGACAAAAGAGGTCGAGCTAAAATGGGTAGGATTATGCAGCAAGGGTCCGTTTTTGGATCATCGCTTTTCTTCTTAAAGAAACAAAAAAGTACATACATACATCGTTCAATGATATATAGTATTACGTCTAACGAATGATTTCAATCTATTACGTTATGTATTACCTCGCAACTAACAAACTACTGATTGATATAACTGAGCATTGGCCAATTCGAGTTCGTTGTCAGATACCTAAAATTGCACAAAATGCATTCAAATTATATATTTCATCATAATTTATTAAAACAAATATACACTATGAAAGGAATGTCGTGATTATCTTCCAAGAAACTCCGAAACCGCGGAGGTGGTAAATTACGACATGTAAAAAAAAATTCTGAACACCCAACAGGCTGTGGTAACCTGCCGACGGGGCTCGCTGCTACGTTGTGTTGTCCGTTTTTACTAATAAAGTTGTTGTTTAGCGCGGCGGCTGTCAGTTCCAAACTCGAATTGGATAATTGTAATTTATTACGAGGCTATAGCTTAATCATTCTACCTCTTATATGTTGTATGTGCATATGTATACATAGACATATATGTATTCAAATATATGTACATAATATGTACTGAAGTCCTGTTCCTTTTAAATTCTTAACTCAAAAGAAACACCTGAATTAAATAAGCCAGTATCAAATGTTTGTATTTTATAATAGACCTGTAGCTCAAGCGGTATTCATTGTTTGAGAGGCTTATTCGCAAGTAACTCGAACATCATTAATCTCTATTAAATGTTTCTTGCCTGGCACGCCAAGGGCTTCCGTTCCAATTGTTTTCGTTACGGTCAATTATAAACACGCGGGGTTTCTTTTAATTGTGTTCGCTTGTCAGTTTTCTGTTATTGGTCGGTCTATGTCAGCAATCAATGTGTTTCCTAAATATGTGTAAATAAACTTGTATGATTTTTTGTTTTGATTTAATTTGAACAACTGCTCCTTTCAAGTGCAGAAACTATACGCAATATGTCACAAGTTCGTTGTAACAATTTTATATATCTAACAAAGCTGTGGTTATAATTTTCAAACAAAGTAGTGTCACAATTGGTTTAATAATTTCTAAAAATTTGTGATGTACATATTTGACAAAAAACATTTTGATTGAAAGAAATTCTTTCTGGTACTTGAATGTTTTTGAATGGAATGTGCTGTATTTAAAACTTAATTTCGATGTTACGAACAAAACAAGACGAAATCTATTACACACAGAATATAATCTTTATTGTTTCAATTATATTATTATGACGCCTTATGATTCTATTCATAACTATAGTTACCTACAGCAGCAACAATATTAGTTTTATCTCGACATGTGTATTTCGAATTATCAAAGATGCATTCTTCCTTATTGGAATGTTGGAGATTATAATGAAAGTGCTCATATAAAAACATGTCAAAAGATAATATGCCGAACACAACGTCAATCTAGCAATTGCGAAACGGAAAAAAAAATGAAGATTGAAGTGTTTGTAGTGGTCGTATATTTAGGCACGTGTTACGCTTTTATACGTAAGTTGTGAGATTTTAGAGATATTTATTTAGATCGATTTTTTTAAGTTTGCTTAAAGTTGCTGAAAAACAACAGCAGGGCTGAAACTCTAATTGGACAATGTTAGATTCGGACTGTTAGATTTAGACTTTTTCTTATCAACAAAAAATGTATTTGGTTACTTCCTGCGTTTTATAGTTTAGTGATTTTTTAACAATTTGCCTCCCTGTAGGCTTCATATCAGATGCGATCAAAATTTTTGAGAAACAATTTTGTTTCGAGAGCTTACTTTAACCTTTTTCTAAGCAAACCGTGCATTGGGATCCAGTCTTCATTTAAATTATTTGAATAGTCCTTTTTATGTGCCTTTCCAGTAGGAACATTTGATGCATACCAATGTTTAGGAATCACATTCTAGGAAAAGATAAATGTCTGTTGCTCGAAATTCATACGTAATGTTATCAATTCATTTTCATTTATTCATGTTTCCATCAGATCTAGTAATATAACAGTTGCTGGCCTCAACAATACTGCTAAGGAGCGAAAGGCACTTTTGTCAAGCAGTTGTAGTTGTATAATAAATGAATTCCAAGTTAGTCGACTGTCTTCACAATTGTTATGTTTAGATATAATTAAGCACGGTCAAATATATATACTAGACAAAGGTATGCTGAAGAGCAGAACTTAGAATTGATGAACGAGATGTTGAACCAAAGTAATTTTGTTAGATTTCTTGGCATACTGCTGCGGGATAATATACTGTGGAAAAATCAATGTGAAAGTTTGAAAATAGATCAAGCCTTAGAAGCGGACCACGTGGTTTCGACCTTTCAGGTCTCATCAGCGCAACTCCGAATGCAAGATCTAATTTCAACGCCTTTCACCTCTTAACTTATTTATGTAATACCTCCAACAATGGATTAATTCCAACCTAATGCCCTCTAGTGAGCAAGGTGGGAAGTAGCACACCGCAAGGCATTATACAACACAAGTCGGTACAGTAGATACCGATCTAGCTCGGACAATTCATAGATTGTCATTCCCGCTAGATGTCTCGATCCGCTTGCAGTCAATGTTTTCATAAGCTAAGATTTCATCAATAGCGTATTTATTCAGATATCTTCGAAAAAAAGTAACATATAAAACACTGCTATCTGTGTATTATGCTGAATACGGTACTGTATTATGGGGTACATCACCAACTGCAAAAAATGTATTTTTGGCAGTTGGTGCTAATCCTTCTGAATCTTGTAGACCAATCTCCAGTAAACTAGGAATACTGCCTCTAGCGTCTTTGTACATTCTGGAAGTTTGTTGTTATATACATGGTAGAAGGAAGAATCTCCCAACTAACTCTCAAGTTCGCACACATAATACTACAACTAAGAACGACATACATCGTCCGGAATGCACTTTAGACTTAACTAGCTTGGGACCTTTACTGGGCATAAAAATATACAACAAAAAATTTCGTCAATTATCAAAGCAGTACAATCTATCAAACCTTTCGACGACATCTGGCAATTTTTCTAAAAGAGCATTCTTATTATACTGTCGAGGAATTATCTAAATTATTTAAAAGTTTATACAATCTTGTTATGGATATATTAGGCATCCTACTTTACATTAAACTTATGCTTGTTAATATTTCTCCGCAAACTACCTTTCTATTTTTTTATAACTAATAACTAGTTACCTTTAAGCAATCTGTATTTTTGACCTGCTACATAAAATTTTTGTTTCAAACTAAATAATAAATAAATTCTAATTCTAATTCTTCTAAATATCAAAAGTACTAGTTGCTGGAACTAGAAACTGAATGGTGTAACCTCTTACTGAATAAACTGATGTTTATACTGCCTTTTGGAGACATACCAACCCTAGATCTTGGTGGCTAGCCATCAGTAAATGTTAGCTTTAGTCGTTATCCTGTAAATAATATCTCTGCAGGTTCCGATGTAGATAGATAGATAGATAATTACGTAGGATGGCTATGTGGCCTCTTGCTACTGCGACTTATAGGTCTATTGTAGCTCCCTTTTATCTAGACCACCTGGTCTAGCTTAGCCTTTTTTATGAGGCTTTCCAGCCTTGCCGGGTTAGTCATCATGTAGCTCGCCGCGTGTGGGTATGGTTCGCCAATGCACTCTAGCCTCAATCTGGGTAGTCCCTCGCATTGGCAGAGAATGTGCTGCGAGGTCTCTTCATCTGTCTGACAAATTCTGCACATGGTGTCTTCCGCCAGACCAAGGTTGCTCATATGCTTGTTGAGTCTGTTATGTCCTGTTAAAAGGCCTACAACTAGCCTGACCGTTCTCCCGCCTTTGTTCAGAAACTCCTCGGTGTATTTAGGCATGTATTCTTTGATGAATTGTTTAGCCTGCCGCTGTCCTGGGGAGCTTTTCCACCATTCGATGGATTTACTTGCCGACCATTTCTCCATGGTTTTGGTTATCTGCCTTTTCGTGGTCCCACACGATGGTATAGGTTCAATAAGTGGCCTAGATGTTCCTTCTTTGGAGGTTACGATGTAACAATGTGAACTCTTTTATTGCCGTTCTGGCCATAATGAATTGGTCAGGATGATTGGTGGATGTTATAGTTTTATAACTAGTGTTCTTTGGGTTTTTTTTTACGAATTTAATATCGTTTCAAGTCACAAGAGAAAAATTACTTTTGATTGATACAGATCACTTCTTTCAAGAAGTGATAAATTAAACATTTTATTGGTTTTCTTGATAGTTTTGTTATTAATTAGTGTCTTGTATACAATGTATACCAATGGAGGATACATGCTATATACTTACATATGGTGATAAAAAAAGCAAATTTGTTAAAATAAGGAGAAAAGACTAAATTGAAACTAAACTTTTCTACTCAAAGATTAATGACACAGATTGGTGGATGGTGTTGAATTTATCTTGATTATGTTTCTTAAATAAATCAAATATTATTTGTCGTAGACAATATTATATTTAGTTAAATAATTTAATATTCTTATTTCCAGATACCAGAGAACCGCTTCAACCACCCTGTCCTAAGAATATAACGTACAGTTCATGTGGAACTTATTGCCCAAGCTACTGTGGATCTCCTACGTTCCTACCATGTATCCGAATGTGTGCAGTGGGATGCTTTTGTAAATATCTGTATGTGTATAGGACGAAAAACAGTAATGAGTGTATTTTGAAGTCTAAATGCACGAATATCGGGTAGAATAGCGATAGCTCGTTGCTATAAACATAGATTTTACCATTTGTATGGTTTTGTAAATTTTAATTCTCATATACCAAATTGTATATTAAAAGCTATAAAAATTATTCTGGATTAATTTGCATATCTTTGAAATGATACAAAATCTTGACGGTTGCTTATTAATCAACCTTCTGAGGTCAACATTTTTGTGCACTCTCTGGGAAGATCTATAGCTCCACCAATTAAAAATGTTTAGAATGGTAACTCTGCTATATGATAACTCTGCAATACGATACAGGACAAAAAATTGTTTATTTTAAAAAGTTACGGTAAGTGTTCAAATTGAACCTCATTTACAACTTGATAGTGACCCAACCTAACCTCAAATGCATCAATGACCTTATCACAGTTACTTGACTGCACTACAAGTATCTCTTCAACAATTCGCGGTCTTAATTAATTGGAAAATAACTACTTTTGAGGGCGCCCCGTAGAAAATAATCAAGGTAAATTGGGTGACTTAGTTGGCCGCTTACCAGCCAATCTGCAGCAGAGAAAAGTTTCATCCATTGAAGACCGAAGTGGGAAGCATTTTGCGCCTGCCCATTACTAAAACTTATAATGTCGAAGATTTCACCAGCTGCTTCTCCAATCTCCCATTCTATTTGGTCTCAGAACATTATTTGGTAATTTTCAGAAAAAAGGGATATTGTGATGATTATTTTTTCCATAAGAAAAGTCGTTATATTGGAAAAAAGGACTATTTGCCTTTTGAAACCAAAATTTCAGTAGTTAAATTTGTAGTTTTCAAATTTTGTATACTGAAAAAATTGAAATGCCGTGCTGAGCAACTTTCGATAGAGAATCAATAACTTTTACGTATTTTTTTTGTCATTAGGTGCCGCTTTCTTAGGTGCTGAGTGTGGTTTATCGGTAACTAAACCAAATTCTTCGAAACGACGGCTTGTTTTCAATACTGAAGATTTTTCAATTGTACACAACTGCGTTTGGTATCACCATACCCTCTCAACAGAAGTACAATAACACAAAAACGAATTTTAAAGAATAAAGTGGCACCTAATGATAAGATGTAATTTCCGAATAATAAAAATACTTTCTGTCAGGGAAAACCAAAAAATTCATTGACAAATGTGATAATATTTAGAAAACAATAAGTGCTAGACCTTAGAAGCTACAACAAATTTTGCTATTTCTTTCGTATTTGAGGGTAATGTACCATCACAGTGTAGCCTCTTTTCTGGAAGCTTTATAGTCAAAGAAGACACGGAGAATAAAAATGGCAGCATATTTTAATTTCTTATCGCAGAGTATCTCAATTCAAAATAAATCTACTCATACTGAAATAGTTAATATCTTACATGCAGCATATAACTCTTTCAGAAAGGCTAAAGCCAATATAGGATTACTAGAACAACGTGACAATTTGTCTAGTAGCTGTTTTCTCCAAATAGCTGCAGTATTTGAAAATAAACTGCGAACGTCGTAATTGACAAAAAAATTATCGACATTTTACGCGAACATGTTATACTGACGACAACGCCCACTCATTCGTCTGTTAAGCCCATTTATTCTTCATCATCCACTTCTTCATAGTAACATCTCGTCTACTCTTTGATTGACCGCTTTCTAAAGACGTTTTAAACTTTTTAACCCCGATATCGGATCTCCTCGGATATCTTCTATGTACATCTCGAATTCTATTAATTGCCGATGCCGATCGAGGTATGGTGGCGAGGTGAAGAGAACGGATCAGTTATCTGATCTGACGTCTTTCTCTGTGTGTACGGATTGTTGGCTGATGCTTTGAATTTTATATGGTGTGCGCGTATACATCACGGCTATTAGCTGTTTATATTGTCGTTCTTGATGATGCTCTTTTTTATATTCCTTTTTGCGCGTTTTGTTCCTCTCTTTAAAGCAAGATGCCGTAAATTGAAAAGGGGCTGCAGAAATAACAAGAAAAAATTGTTTTATTAAATTCCATTGTATTGCAATCCTTTTTCAATTTATTTTTCCGAAGCTACGAAAATAATTAAAGAAATTTAATACCGAACTACGATCAAACGATACAAAATAATAATAAATATCCTGGTTGGAATCAGGCATAAGAAAGAAGGAAGATTGTGCGTTAGACTAGTAACCCGTTCACGCGGAAACAAAAGAAGTACTGAAGAAACGTCTAAGAATCTTGACTGATGCATTGAATACTGAACCACCAGAACAGTCGCAGTAATGTACTTTTCCATTTACGTTCACAAATAAGCGTACAATTCGCCGTTTAGGCATCCTGTTACCTGATTTGAAAGACATTTTGTACGAGTTTCAAGAACAAGAGTAGAAATATAACAAGACTTGCAAAAAAGAGATAGGTACTTCAAGACGTTTTATATAGTGACCCAACAATTAACTAGAATTTTGGATTTTAGAACATAACATAACATCATCTTAAGTAGGGTAAGGTAAGATAATTTGGCAATAAATTTTTTTTCTCAGCTGCCGAGTTTCCTATCCAACCGATTTAGTTCCAGCTAGTGCCACTAGAAAGCGCACGTCTTCTACTTCTATTTGAACTGGATCGACAGTTAATATGACGCCATGATGCAATCTGGCATGCATTCTTCAGTTGCTAATTCGTGACGGGGCGTGCAGTTACGCAAATAATTGAGGTTAATTAATTAATTGAGGTTTCTATTTTTTATAAGGAGTATTCCTCTACAGCGTCCTGTTCTGTTGTTGATGGACTCTCACAGCTCACACATAGGGACAGACATAATTTCTCTTGCCAAAGAAAATGCCATCTACCTCATGACGTGTCCTCCTCATACAAGCCATCTTCTTCAACCATTAGATGTTGGTGTTTATAAGTCACTAAAGTCCCACTGTTCCAAAGAATTGAATAGTTTTATGCTTTCTAGTCCAGCTGAGAAGCCTTCCCGGTACCAGTTTCACAAATTTTTCACTCCTGCATTTAATGCCAGTTTCATCCACGGGAACATAAAAAATGCATTTAAAAATCTGGCTTATGTCCATTTAATTCCAATGCTGTTGCTCCTGAAGCTCTTGGACCCAGTAGACTAACTGAAAAGCCTCCGCCTGCACTAGAATCTAGGGATGAATCATTGTCTGTAATAGAAGAGCGCATCTCCAAACAATTGGAGACACCCTCTGCTCAAAAGTCCAATGTTAATCCATCACATAGGGGAGGGAAAAAGAAAAGAGGTGCGTTTGACACCCCTGGAAGACCTAGGTGAACTTTCACACATCAGCAGGAGTCACATGGATGATCCAGCTGTACCTGGACCTTCAAACACTAGAGGAAAAAAGAAAAGAGCTGCTAAATGTTCGAGTGTAGTGGAAGACCCAGCTGTAGCCTTCAAACATATGTCCCTGATGATGACTGGGTATGTGGGGTGTGCTGCAAAAAAATTCAGAAGATGTGAAGAAGAAAACAGGATCGAAATGGTTTCAGTGCTCCTTCTGTTTCATCCCCTATCATGTGGGGATCATCAATCTCAGGATAATGAAGATGATGACTGCATCTTACAGCTTAATGGTGACTGAATCATCTATTGCCAAATTACCTAACTACTACTGCCAAATTAACTAACCTATTGCCAAATTACCTGCTCATAGATGTAAACATAAACATGGTTTTTTCAATAATACAAATCGGATATAGAGGTGAAAGAAGCCATTTATATCGAGATATAATATCAATCTTATGAATTACCAGGCATAATTAACATAATTCATTCTTCTTTCAAGGATAAAACTGATTTTTGTTTGAGTTGCTGCCAAATTACCTTACCCTAAAACAGTTTTCATCCGAGTAGAATATGCAGGAAATAAGGTCACATTTTAGTATTTGTTGTTGATGAAGCTAGTTCTAAAGCACTACTTGTTGCTGTGCATCATCAGCTTATAAAGTTTGTACACGCCAAACAACATCAGTATAGGTTGCTTGCTACACGATTTGTACTAATTGGAAGATTATCGAAGCTAATAGCATCCTACTACTCTACTCACACGTAACTAGGGAATTTCATAAAAGAAGAAGTATTGCTACCATACGCCAACTCAAAACTGAAACAGGAGTAGTAATTCTCAGAGGTATTTAGTAGGGCTGACAATCTACGAATTGTCCAAGGTAGATCTGTACCTGTTGTTACCGACTTGTGTCGTTTAATGCACGGCGGTGCTACTAGCATTGCGAAAAGAACGCACAAAAGAAGAAGGGAATTTATTTCACCACACACCATCACATAACGCGTACTTAGAAGTGAGGTTATGTTCGTTTTAAACTAACTGAACCGCAAAATATGATGTTCCACAGGGGAAAGGAGATTACAAATCGTGATCACAAATCTTGTTGTAGTGGGAATGAATCACAATTTTAAATTTTTTAAATAGAACATGATTCGTTCGAACAAAATCGGTTTTGTTTGCTGATCAGAGTGTTAAATAGAAAGTACTTCTATTTTCGTTGCCCTCGTTTACAGAGTTATTTCCAATGATATTTTTTATACTTTGTTGTTAGATGTGTTGTTTATTGATAGGCATGGCTGAAAGAATAATAATTTATGACTTGGAATAAACTGATCTTTAATTAGTAAGACCGTAAGTACCTACTCTCCATTGATAGTGTTATGAGTTAAAATCTGTCTCTCACGCTACATTCTGAGACCAAGGAACTACAATATTATAAAGTTATTATTATTATCACTTTGTAGGATCCCAGATGGTACCCGCACTGCAGCCATGTGGGTATTCTGATCCTTAGTTTTTAAAATTCTCAAAGACTTTCGACTTCTTACTGCCACAAGCGTCAACTTTTCAACACTGATGCCATTCAATGCCATCAATATATTTTATTGAAAATACCGAAGATATTTTGAACAGTACTAACAAATTTTTACTCATAAATTTTGATGTTTCCCTTGTTATTAATAGAACTGGAAAATCAGTTAAATAAGGATGGAAGGAGGTCACAAATTGTAGTTTTTTATTTTAATGGAACAGGACTATTTCCTATTATCTCTATTAGACCCGAAGCTGGAATTCCTCACAAAGGGGAGAGGTATTGAAGCAGACACAAAAAAACTGATATAACTGAATTCATTAGTAAAATTTGAAGTGAACAAAGGATGGCAGAAAACTGCAAACACGGGAAATAACTGACAGACTAGCATACTACTTAATAAGTGCGATAGACAAGATTCTGACAAAATTAATATTGCCGTGAAGCCAGTGAAGTTAAAGTCCAACGATTTAAGATAAACAATCGCAAGTTAATAATAACACTGAGTCTACATACGCAAGAAAAAACTCGTTGATTGGGCAGGTCTTTGTTAATTCCTTGAAGATGTCACTGTACTTACAATTAGTGACGGATACGTGGAGTTAATTGCGTAAATTCATTTTAGCTTAATACCTACTCATTCAACATGTGCATATTTTTCACCACACATGCACGATGTCAGTAAATAAGTTAAATTTATATCATTGGGCAGATGTTATATTTATTATTATTAAGTGACTTGACAAGGTTGTACGCATGCATTTGTGTAACATACATATAGCCACAGTGTAGTGAAGAGTCCTCATTTCCACCTCGAAAGCGTATCATCGTCTGATATTTTTCGTTTCTTCCATATATACAAAACGCTATACACGCCAACCTCACTAATTACCTTACCTGTGAACAGATCTCATTAAGGCACAAAGCCACCATTAAAGTCCGTATTAATATGTAAAGTTATGACATTTTATTTTGATGTTTATAGGTGAGACGGTGCATGTTTATTAAGTATGAGAATTTTGTTTGGGAAACATGAGACTGTTAAATTTGTCAGGGAGTAATTTAAAAGTGAAAAATATTGCCGGATTTCCAAACCGTAAACGTATAAAGAGATGATAGTTTCTGTCTGATGATGGTCCCTTTTACATTGATTATGACACCGACGGTATACAGGTTGGTCGCTTAATCGATTTACTAAAACAATCCCAAGAACTACACTGTGATCATCTCGGTTTCTTTCGGTTCTTTTCGGTTGTAAATTACCGTTCCTTCCTTTATCTCTCTTGCCTACTTCTAATGTTTCTCCTGAATTTAAGTGTTCTGCTTGTGATGCTGAATGTACTTTTGAGGATTTTTTTCTTCAGAGTCGTGTGATAACTGTTTTCGGTTTAGGTATTTAAAATTAAGGATGAAAGTCTTTCTTCAGGGAAATGTTCCAATCTGACACTTCAGCCAAATTGAAGCTAATTTTATGGCTCTTAATTGTCTTGATTTATCTTTGATTCTGGTTGCTTTTAAAACTTTCTTTTTAAATAAATTAAATTCTTAAAATAAAGCAATGCCAGTGAGATAAACCCACTTTAAAAAGACCAACATCTATCCATCCACTCTTGAATATACCTGGCTCGGGCCACCTTCCACCCATGAGTCATCTAGCTGCTCCGATTTATATGCAATATGGACGAACACTAACATTTGCGATACACTCTCGGCCACCATAATGGGCTTTAGAACTGTGAATTATCCACCCTGCATGTTTACAACAGAACGGTCAATTATTTTGCTGCAGCCAGGATCATCTGTAATTGCGGTTTTAACATAGTTGATGATTTATTCAGTAGGAATTCTTAAGTTTAAAAAATATTCGACTAGCTCGAGGCGTTCTAATTCAGATCTTGAGTGTTTAATGTGGTCGCATAGCCTTATAGTAAATTTGTTAGTAGTAGAAAATTGGAAACACAGGAAATAACTGACAGAACTGGCAAGTGCGAGAAGCAAAATTCTGATAAAATTAATATTGAAGCTAGTGATGTCAATAGAAAATCAAACTGGGGCAGAGCCAAGCTAAGCTACAAATGAGACGGATAGGTCCAACAATTTAAGATAAACAATAACACAATGTGAAGTTAGTAATAACACTAAGTCCATAGACACAAGAAAAGACTCGTATAGACTGGCAAATAGCACCAACCTGCGTGGTGTAAGTTATCTGGAGATCTTTCTTCGTCAGTCTTTTTCTATTTTATAGTTTCGGATCATGAGTGAAATATCCATGAGTGAACAGAGAATCCCAATAACTGGCAATATTTTCTCATTGATGGTTGCAAATTTTGTACTTTTCTGTTGTTTTAAGAATGGAACGCCAATTCTGTCTTTCATTTTTAGTACCTCTCAATAATTTTTGTTTGTTTGCTACGAGAATTTAAAACGGGTTGATAGCTGCAGTGGTCAGGTTCAATTCTCCAATTCTCTGAGAGGACGGTAACATTTTTCTCGGAGAATTGGATTCTGATTGATCTACTATTTGCTGTTGTGAGCAAAGTGATTAACAGTAGGTATTATAAACAGCGAAATAATGCTATCACAAGGCCAGTTTAACACAATAATTACACACACACACACAAACTAAACAGCAAGAGAGAGAGAAAGAGGTGTCCGCTATTAATGAACATTAAGTTTTAGGGACGAAAATTCAAACTGGTATAACTTTGGACAAACGTGTTCCAAATTATACTTAAAATGAAAAAATAAATAAATGTTGACCTAGATATTTAGGCATAGCTGTTGCCTGCTACTACATAACAGAGTTCACTTTAGGCACTTGAGCTTATAAGTACTATAAAGGGTCAGGTTAATTTTATTCTCACCTTAAATTGTTTCCTCAAATTGTAAAAATTATGAAAAGTCAAACAAAAACACATGTTGCACTTGTTCATTGATTACATGTAACATGGCTAGAAGCCATTAAATGCTAACCGTTTAGCACAATTAACTACATAGAATTCCAGTAGAATGTATCTAAATTGTCCTAATTTCCAATGCGTCACCTTTGTTTGGTAGTGAAACTATCTGACTTTAAAAATGACTATCAGAAGTGTTGCCATATGCCGAAACTTTAAAGCTTCCCTCGTAATTTGAACTATTTTCTACATTTTTCTGGGCATTGCGCTGGCTGTTGAATGAATTAGTTCAACTTTTCGACGAGTAGAGGTTCAAAGGTTTTGCAAGGACAAAACTTAGGATGTTATTTCGATCTTATTTTATATGACAAAACAACAACAGTATATCCAAGAACATATGATTTTGATATATTTTGATTGATTCTCTCTTTTGAAGCATTTGCTTTATTTAAAAAGTCATCTTATACATTGCACATATCAAAATATTTATTTGTTTCAATATAAAGAATCCATGCAATTTTTATCAACATCTGCGTACATTTTTTATACTGTGAACGTTTTGTAACGTTTCATTTTGTTTACTAATTGCCACCCATATTTTTTAAAAGGTCTAAACTTTTGTCAAAATTATTATCGTTAATAATCCGCATATGTTAAATCTGGTAAATCGAAACTGAAATAAAAAGAAGGACTGAAATGTAAATGAACTCAGTTATAGACAAAAGAAATATACAATTAGCAGGTGCATACTGTACATTAACTAAATAGGACAGCTGTATACAGACAGTGGTTTAATCTAGAAATTATTTTTGTCTTATTTTACCCTCTTACCCCACTTTTATCCACTTTTTTATCCCACTTTTTTATATTTCTATCTATTTTTGTTGTTGTTTCTGTCGCAGGTTGACATTTTAATGTCCTACTGCTTATAATATTGTATAGTTTATAACTTTATTATTACCCACCACGGCCGTTCGTTCTCGTATAGAAAAGCATAAATTTAAAAATAATTAACCTGCTTTAGTAATACAGCCAATGAAAATATAGTGGGACTTAGTAGAGATTACGTTATGTCAAGTTAAAAATAGCAATTACCATTTATTCTTTTATTTTTCTAGATGACCAAACGCATTAAAAGTACAACGATTTAATAAGCATTTGGCAACTGTAAAACACAATTACCTACAATTGCATCTTAACAAAATGAAATAGTGAAGATATGTAGTACGAAGTTCTTCAGTTTTATTATCGCCTTGATAATGACAGCATTGCTGTTGAAACGCGTCGGTGTTTTAGTTAAAACTTGTTTGGTGTTTAGTGGGTTAAAATGTTTAATGTAGTACGAAGTTAAGTGTAGCCTGCCAATAAAGTAACAGTTAACAAGGTATACGATAATTTCATGACCTGATCAACAATTTTACTAACTTGAGTGATTCCTACAGCAAAGACTGTCTTGGTAAGACCAGCAAAAAAAATAGACATTCAACTACAAATAAGCGGTTTTCTATAAGTTAACAAACAGTTACAATTCTCGTGGTCAATAGTGTAGCTGCATAAATAGGAATTAAGCATTGACACTAAAGCTATAAAAATACATACAAAAAAGAAAAAAATACGAGAGGAAATAATTAGCATAGGAATCTACGTATTAACATTGACTTAAATATTAACAGATGCTCATCGAAGAAATGACTGGAAAACATTTTCTTATAATTGAAGTGCTGTAAACGAATGAAAATTAAACCATTTCCATGAGTGCTGTTGGTCTCGTTAATTTATTGCGTCTTCGGAATATATGCAGATGATCAAACAAAAAATATATGTTGTTTCTTACTTGTTGTATTCATGCAAAAACAAGATCAACACTCGCGACTTGTGGATGTGAACGTAAACGTAAAGCAATGATCTGTTAGTTGAACTTGCGGATTAACATTTCGTACTTGTTTATCAACAATTTGTTCCTTACTATTTATAATATTGTCATATTTTGTTTATTCTTTACGGTCTCAATCACTTTTCTATGATAACTAAACAGATATTTTGTTTTCGATGAATTCTGACTTGTATTTTCCATTTAATACAATAATAGATTCAGTCAACGGTAGAATTATAATGTAAAAAAATACAATAAATTGTATATAGCTGTTATAATCATATTTTCCCATTCATAATATGTAAAAACCTATAACAGGAATATACGAAGTACCTACCAATTATTTTTAATTTCCAGATAATTACATTTCTTATAATTGCCCAAGCTTAAATTTGGTCTCCGTGACATCTTTTATACTTTATATCTTAAGATGAGAACCGCAGCTTATAGTTAAATTGGATAGGGTAGCTATACGTCTTATTAACGATTATATTATAACCTTACTTCTTCCACTCGACTATTTTCGGAGTATATATTTAGGAGTTTACAAACTATTAAACATATACCTGTAAAAGAACATTATTATCTCCAAAATTTGCAATATAATATGTATATTTCTTTTAATACATATAAAATACCGTTACATTTGAATATAAGATTCTTGTAATATAAAACGATATTGAAATCTCCTAATAGCTTTTGTAATATAGTTATAAAAATTCCCTTCACATTTGTTAAAACCACATTTTGAAGTTATACCATGTCAATTTTATTCTATAGAAGTCTGCCTTTACTTTAAGACACTCATAAGTATCAAACACACAATCGCCTCGCCATTGCAATTAATGTTAGGCGAAGAGAACAAAGATAAATTAAGAAAAAATTGAAACTTTGTAGGTTGGTATATTGAGAACAACGGTAATTTGTCGTCTGTTTTGGGTGAACAGAGTTCCCTAAATGCAAACCACCTTTAACGATTTACGTAATTACCACTTACAGTACAATTTTTTATCTATTAACTGCCGACTATCTGCTCAACGATTTTCCTGTAGTGACTACTCCTTTCGAGAAACCTGGACCCAAAAGCGTTGGATTGAACATTGTTCAATTAGTATCCCCGAAAAAAGTAGCATTCCTCTTGAAAGTAGGTCAGGGTAAATAGAATCGAAACACTACGAAAAAGAGAATTCGCATCACCAAATAAAATCCTCCTCCAAACACTAAATGTTTGAATCTTTTTAATAAATTCAATATAATTTTAAACTACAAGGTTAGGTTGCTGTATTAGTTAAATATTGAACTTGCTGACCAACCGTTTGGAAGCCCAAGGATCGCCTCCGCCGACTACGGCGATGGAGCTTGTGCTGTAGTCGGAGGCACCCAGCAGCCTACAGAGCCAAATGTAGTGGATGCAGAGGTTACTCCGGCAAAACAGGAGATCATACCAGCTTCTTCACCTACATAGAGCAGACAGTACCATTGTCAATGAGCGCGGACAAGATTTCGCCCGTTCTCAGCTTCAGTGAGGGATATAATATAAGCATCTCTAATACAGAGACTGCAAAAGCCTTCGTTCACAAATCGAGATGGGAATTATCCCGCTGGTTTATAGAAGCTTCTAAAACCCACCCGTGCAGTCACAAAAAACCGTTTGGAAACCTTTGCAGTGCCAAGCCAATACGTTTAACTGACACCCCAAGTTGGTGAATCTTAGCGTTTTTTGATCATTAACGTGCAAGGTCCACTGTTTAGTAAGTTGTTAACCGAATCATATATTTCCTCTTTATTTCAAATAACAACCCTGTTTTCTTTCTCAGCTTTTAAGTGAATATAATCCTTTTCTCGCAGAAGTTTTAATGAGTTTGAGGCTTACCAATTTGTGAAGAATTTTATGGGATTCAAAATATCTTGCAATGACATTTTCAGATCTCCTTTACGAGCTGCTTTATGGCCTCACTGCATCGATGGATAGAGGGTTCTGTACCTCTAATAAACAACTATATACATCCAATTTAAGAATTGGCAAACCGAGCTTCAAGCTTTTATTCAAAAGATTAGTTGCGTTTCATTAAAGATTTGTGAGGCCACTTTTTCTACAATGATTGATGATTCATCAGAACGTGATTATTATTGTTTGAAAAACAATCTGTTTTTTAATTTTTTCGCATAAGGAACTGTCTTCATCATCCTCTTAATAATGACAGCTTCGCTGTTGGAACATATTGATCGTCTGGTGTTTTGTGAGTCAAACAGTACTTGCTGTGTTAAAGTTCTACACCAAGTAATCTAGACAGAAACTTTTCAAATGGTATTGCAAGCACAGGCTAGGAATTGAATTTGCTAGTTATGACCTTTTTCTGCAAATTTAGAGAATGCAGGCTAAGTTTAATACCGAATGATAAACGTAGGTATTTTTTCAGAATTTTTATCATATAGCCCATTTTTAATAGATAAAAAATTGTGTAAGCTGTTTTTATATTTGTCATAATAATATTTACCTAAATTGCTAAGAGTGACGTTGCCAGCATTTTGTAAGAAGACTCTAACTCCACCTCTCCCTCCAAATCTAGTTGTTCTTACGCTACACATATCAATCTACAATCCTACAAAGTTTATTTTTTTTCCTGAATTTTTGGATTACCTCTGTCGCTTTGTTAAGTTTATCTTTCTCTTTATGACTTGTCTGCAACAGGTTGACACATCCATACTGCGAAGACCTGAAAGCAGCTGTTGAGAAAAGCAAGGTATTAAAACAGGCAAGCAGCTTTAAATAGTAAGAAGTTAAAATCTACATACAAAAAGAGACATCAAACTCTCTAACTAATCAGAGAAAATTTGAAAACATCGATTTGGGGGAGTACAACATTTTTAGTTGAATGTGACCTGTACACGACGGACTTATCACGAGCATCAAACGGAACAATAAGTGGGATTATTTATTAACCGCTGTTATTTTCGATTTCTAAAATGTATCTGTATACCCGTAGTTAAAAGATTCTAATTCAGATAACCAAGGAAATAACCTGGCACTGCCAACCGAAAAACACTTGTCTATAACAGAAACAATTGCCAAATCTATTTGGGAATTGTTTCTGATTTTTAATGTGGATATCAGTAGTATGACACATTATTGTTTCATTTGCTACAGTATTGTTACATTCAATAGCATTAGGAAATAAACTCTCAGTATCGAGAAGGTGATTTTCGAAGAGATTCCACACGTCGTATATCACTTTAGATATTAACACTAATATCACTGTCAAGAAACCAATTTTTCAGAAAATGTTTATTTAAAATTAATAAGGTACTACATAATGTATTAAGCAAATGACTTTAGTTACATGCATTAGGTATTGTATCGATCCTGGTTTTTTCAGACTTAGTTACTACTAAATAGGATGCTCTTCATTGGAGAATCAGAATAAATTTATTTTCGTTAATATTATAATAACAGGATATAAAATAGTTGACTATGAAATATTGCAACGTACAGTTACAAAACATTCTATATCGAATATTAACATACGATTCACCAATGCAATGGTCATTATTAATATGTCTACTTTTAAATGCTATAAGAACCAGCCGTCTTTTCTCTTTTAGTTTTTTACGCTTCTCTTAGAAGCAAACCATGCCGCGCTGGCTTCAATAAGTCATACATTTTTTAGCGATACCGTCGTCTCTGGTATAACTCGATTAACGAATGAAAGAAAAAGATACAACGAACGGACTAAAAATCGAAAACATTAATATTTATATATTATGCCGTGTATTTAGCATTTTATCATCGCAAATTCCACAATCGATCTTACGATTTAAACAACGTTTTCGATACGGGAAATTTCGGGAATGCAATTATTACAGAAACGATTTATTCCATACAGCCCCTTAAAATGCCATGTAGTATAATGGTACTAACTTTTCAAAGTTCTGTGTTTATGCTATGCCTTGACACGGATAAAAATTGTTTGCTGAAATTACATTAAATACTGAGAGGTAAGATATTATTTTAGATGGTGATAGAGCTTTCTGAGAATTGATGGAATTTTTTTCGTGTATAAATAACGGTATGGTGGTCAAATTTCGCAACGGAATACTGTAATGTAGTGAATATGTAAATATTAATATGTCACTAGAATTTATGGTAAAGTGATTGACCGAATAAGCACTCATATCTTCCATTATCATATCATCACGTCATCGAGTCGTAAATATCGTTCATCTAATTTGGAAACCACAAATTAGCATTCGCGTTGTCGTCAAAGCTACACAAACATTTTGCTCTAATTGGAACACTTCAAAGACAGTTATTAGATTCTATAATTAAGATGCAAAAATACTGTTTTGATTTTTTAATACAAAACTAGGAACATTTGGCAAATGAAATTTTTAGGTGATGCAGATGCTGGTACCCATAGCTAGCAAATAGCAATGGAAGCGTTTTGCTATATGTCGAGATTATTTTCGAAAACAAAGATCTGTTTATTGTCGATTACGTCTGTTGTGGAAGCCATTCTGTCTCTGGGGAGTTTAACGGCGTTGGATGTGAGTAGTCAGGAATAGCTGAAATTACATTCTTAATTCTCTCTCTTTTTACCTCGTCTGTAACATTTTTCTCAGCTGCCATACTGCTATTCCATTTGAATGTCTTGCAGCTCTTTAATTGTTAGCCTGTGGTCACACATATCCTACATCCTGACTACTCACATCCAACGCCATGGAACTTCCCATAGACAGAATAGGTTCCACAACGGACGTAATCGTTAGGCTCAGCCACAAACCTTTCAACAGCCTCGAGAACACATTCTGGCCACAATTTTCTCCAAGCAGAGTTCATCGTCTTGACAACCTCTCCCTGCTAAATCTTATCTATAAGTTTTATACAATTGAGGATATTGAAGTTATTGTCCTCAATTATGTTTGCGTCCGAGGTTACTTTAAGGCACTTTTGAAAGACTTCTTTGATGTAAGTTTGAAATGACCTGCTAGTCTGTGATCTGGATGAGCGTAATGATGTTCGGAGAGAAGAATTTCTCTGTAATAAAACTAAACGACCCCAGCAATTGTTTTTGTAATCTCGAAGGATGAGCAGAAGCATTGACTACTATCAAGAAGCACATAACTAGTAATACATTTTCTAGAAAGGTACAAAAAATTCATTCAAAATTGGTCTCGGGCCTTATTGTAAGCCTCCCACACATTCTTGATACTTTCAGTTTGAAATTTCACTAGCGTTGCTATAGAACTAGAGAGTTAGTCTGTCTTTTCTAAACTTGTCACATGGCAATCCTTTTTTCTCTTGCATGATGTAGAGCCCTTTTAGCATTTTGTTCTCAAAGAATGTGCTTCGTCGCAATTGAAAACTTGTTGAGAAAGGCATCCTTCAGCCTCTAAGAATTTATTTTAAATCTATGGCACCACGTTTTGTTCAAACTTGCATTGTCCTATATTTTAGTTGGCTTGTTATATTTGTCAAAGTCGTCTCAATAACCTGTAAGACATCATATAGCTATTATAAATTTATTCGAGGGTAAGGAAGTGTACGATTTGTCTCCCCAAATATATTCTATGAGCGATAGGTCCGATCATGGAGGAGGCCAATTGAAACTATTGACGTTACTGCAGTCGTAGTGTCTCTTGCAGCAACCTTAATGTAAACTAAGGAATGGCATTCTCTTGCCTTTGCGTATGTAGTAAAGCGGATAATTCCAGCACTTTGTTAATGTATCTTTGAGTATGTAAATGATATCGAAGGTATAGTACCTCCTCCCTGCAGCAAGACTCAAAAGTAGCTTTTTGCTCTATCTGCAATATATTTTACATTGCATGTCAAAGGGAATGTAATAGAGGTTGATATTGCTCTAATATTTGCTAACTTTTTCTTTGTAAAACCAATATAACCCTTTCTACGTATTAAGTATGCGCTATTGATTTTAACATAGATCCAGTTAAAATACTGAATATGGAAACAAATATATACGTCTGTCTGTATTATTATCTACTGTAGCTTTGTAATGCCTAGTAGTAGGGCCATCATTTCATGTTTTACAGGTACGCGAGGAAAATTATATTTATAATTCCACATAATAGTTTGATGGCTATACAACGGAAGAGATAATTTTATATGGTACGTATCTATCGAGAGAGTTTGGCGGGCTACGCCTTCCGTTTACCGATAAATATTTGAAATGATCCTCGAGAATGGACGTACATTGCGGTCAAATCGTGTCGTTGATATAATATGCCGTTATGTATGGGTGATACGGTGGAAACGGCAATCATTGCTTTAAATATTTACAGGAGTTCGTCTGTGTACGGCGACGGAATACAACGGGTGTTCATGTTCTCATGATCGCATAACATGACCAAACACCAACCCCATACATTTACTAACAAAGACATGGAACTAAACAACATGCGAGTCGATTGAGTTTAGAGCGGTTCTTTGACTTTTACTGAAATTTGTCATAGCGGCCGATAAGCCACATAAAAGTATACAAAAATTGTGGTACCTAAACCACCGACTTCCGTCACATTATTTTGAACCTAACCACTTACAGCCATAAAATTTAATTTAAAAAGCCAGTAAACCTGTCTTCCAGGGCTTCTTATTCTTCTAAGACTATCTCTCAGCTGGGATGTTGTCAAATAATAATAATAACGACTTTGGCAAGCTGGGCTACGATAATTTCCCGTCCGCAATAATTGATCGCATAAAGGTACAATATCCATGCATCAATACATGTTGATTTTTAGAGATACCGTATTTTTAGAACACAGCAATGGGTACAAGTAACTTCTGGTTGAGTTAAACTTAAGAATGAGTTTTTGTATTTGTCATCTCAGTGTTAGAAGTGAACCCAGCAACGTATCCAAGTAAAAAACCAGAAGATTAAAGGAATCCGAAATCCACAACCAACATGTTGTAAGCTGAGGAATCCGGTTTCTTCGTACATCGAACCGCTACAAATTGATGTCATGTTGAAACCCAAGCCAGAATTTCCGAAACAGATGAGTTTTGTCTCTGGAGACCGAGAATATAGCGGTATCATTAACACTGTGTTGTTACCATTGCGGTGTTTACATGTGTTTAGAACATGTAGTATCTGTCTGCTGCGGGCTGCTCTAAAATAAATGAAGACGATATTCTTTAATTTGTCTGACTAGTAATATTATTATAATTATTAACGGGTCGATGGCCGCAGTGGTTAGGTGGCTGACTATCGTTGTGAGAGGACGATAGGTGTCGGAGTCCAATTCTCCGGAGAGACGGTGACATTTTTTCAGAGAGTTTAAGCCCGGATCGACTTACCATTCGCTGTTGGGAGCAAAGTGATTAACAGCGCGGCGTCATAAAAGGCGATATGGTGCTGTCACAAAGCCATTGAACACAACTTACACACACAAACTACACCACGAGAGTTGCAGTGATAGCCAGACAAGCGATACAGCTTACGGAGTCACTGCAACTAAGCACTCACCACACATTAAAAAAAATATTATTGTGCAATATTATAGAATATTCTTTTCAGTTCAGTTGTTTGTATTATGTGATAACTATCTTTAATACATTTTACACTAAAGTTATGTTCGTTATATTCATTTAGAAATAAAATCTGAATTTATTATATAAAATATTCATAGTTAAAACATTATTACCGAAACCTGTTTGTATAATCACGTTAGTACGCAAGGGTTAAAAAAGAAAAGCAATCAACAACACATAGTACGGCAACTTGTTGGACCAGTTAAGCGACGATTTTTAAAAAGTGTGACCACAATTATTGGTTAAGAAGAAAATGCTTTTTCAATAGAAAAATGTACGAGCACTTACGTGCGTAATTGCCATGCCCAAATTTTATGAATTTAGACTACTAATTACTCTTTTTATCTACCATATCCTTTGGACTTACGCCTCAGGTACTATTTTCTATCCTAATGGCTTGAAGAAATTTGAGTGTAACGATGAAATTACCTCTGAAACAAACGCGCATCTTGAAAACTATGATAAATATTATTATTTGGAAGCGACGCTGGATGAAGTCTATTGAGTTTAACTACACTATGTTGAATTATAAAAAGTTTTTTTGCCGAAAAGCTATCGTACATTCAAGAAATCACGGACATATTAATCTACCCTTGTATACTTATATAAATTACCAATTACGTACACAGAATGGTTACGCATGACGATTTAAATAAGAGCAATTCTTTATATAGGCTCGACGTCAGATAGGCAGATAATCAGTGTTGCCAGAAAGCTTGTAATTGCCAGAAATGAGAATCTGTTGTACAATGAGAAGGAATCTTTGAGGTTTGAACTAAAAACGTATCTCTAATTTAGCCAGAAACATCTAAGCGGATAACAACATTAAAGAGTTGGCAACCTTTAGTCCCACAAATTTTCAAAAGTATACACGCTAAAGAGAAAATTTTCTTTATTAAAACATACTTATTCTAAAGTTTAATACATATATCCCATTGCTAATTGAAAACTTCATCTCTATATACATATATCATAAATTACGTAACACATAATACATCAAACACTCTTCAGTTTCATCCATTAATTCCAATTGACTATTATGCAATTAAATGAAGCTCCTTAACAAAACATTACAAAAATAAATAAGTCGATAAATTAATCAATTCTACACCTACAGTTTATGTTTCATTCATTATAAAACGGCTAAAACTTGTAGTTAATTAAAGATTATGCTGACCTCGACGTTAATAAATCAAGAACTAACGAACTACAAATTACAATTAATACGTAATTAACACATTGCTGCATATTTTAACAACTTTAATTAGAACGATGTAGCACAATAAACATATTAATTTTCTTCCGACTTGTTTTATAATAATCGCAGAAGTTTTAAGTAAATATTTAATTTATTATGGGATAAACTTCATTATTCCATTAATATAATTGCTAGTATTCCGGCAGTGTACAGTGAACTGCACAACGTTACGTTTATTTGTGTTTTAATTGCTACGATACTGTACTATGTTTTATAACAAAATTAAAAATTCATATTGCTCCTGCAAAAATATGTTTATAAATAACTAAATAAAAAGTATACTCACCAAAATCGCTTTTTATACTTTTAAAATTCGCGTAGGTGTTGAAATTGACTGCTATAAAATGTGATATAAGTTTATAACAATAATAATAGGTGTATAATAACGTCAGAGACCAGCTGTGGAATGCCGAATAATATCGTGTCGACTGCATATTAATACGGTGTTAACGTGTGTTGTATTGCACCCGCCTGCGGTTTTTCAACGACCCCTACAGTGCTGATCAGAGGTTCTCAAACACTATGACTCTTTGTCGAGATAGTAGGTAATAATAAACTAGGTGACATAATTCGCCCCAATTGCGGAGGGTATAGAAATTGTGTTGTGTGTGGTATTGCTTGAATAATAATGAATGTCCCAGCATACAACATAGTGCTTCCGAAAAAATAAAGATGTATAAATTAAATTAAATTTAAATTTAATAAATTAAAATCTTTGCTTATTTAATAAAAAAAAAATGGTAAACTTAAAATGAGTTCTAGTAATAATTGGACAGAAATGGAGAATATACACAATTTTCTTATATATTTTTTTAGGCAGTGGATTGGATTCAGCAAAACCGTTTCCAAAAATGTTACATTCAAACTCTAGTACAATTTAGTTGTGTTACCTGTTGCATAATCTCTCTCTGTCTCTCAGAAATAGTATTTTATATATTATGTATGTATTATAAACGCTTATTTTTGCATATTAATTTGATTAGTTTGTTTACGAGCTTTCTACCGCAAATCAATACCAAAACGTTATATTGTACAATGGTGTACAAAGAAGTTTCTCTTTAATTACATTAACGAATATCAAGCTTACTATTTAGAGATAAAAGCAAAATAAAGATATAAAAATTGAATTTAATACAAGTAGAATTCTTATTAGACTTAGCCTCAGAAAGATGTTTCATTGTATTTTGTTTGTAGTAGGTATTATTAATATGTTTACTTAATAAAAAAGGGTAAATTTAAATTGAGTTATAACAGATAAAAAATCGGTAATACAACAACACCACAACACGGAATTCAGTATTCGGTTGACGATGAGAGCCCGTGAGTTCTCGAAACATATGTCCTGAGTTAATGAATTAAATGTTGTGATATTGTTGGTGTTATCGCTTTTTTATCTATATCCACGAGCTTACAGTCCTTGATATCACATTGAGTTATAACAGAAACCGGAAGTAAGATCAATTTTTTAATATTTTGTTTGCATGGTATATGATGGTATTGAGCAAAAACCGTTTTCCAGAAATTTTAAATTTAAATCATAATTTGGTTGTATTGCATTTCTCTTTTTATCCTTTGTTTTTAATGTCTGATATATCAGTAATAGCCCTTCATATACCTTGCATTAGAACTGAGCAGAGTATCGATAGATTGTCCTGAACTTAATGCCGTTCCTGATATCGATTCTCTGATATCTATAATAACGTCGATATTTTTTTGTAGTGAATTCAGCTGCAGCAATCTCCCAACCTGTAATGCTCATCAAGACTACCCACATTGCAGCTCCTGCTGTGTAAATTGTGTGTGTTTCTATGGCTTTGTTACATTACACACACACATGATGTAAGTTTTGTCATATATCGTCTATACAAGTAGGATTTTGTAACAATATATACTTACATCCTTATCAGCTACAAATAAAACTAATATTATAGTCCACAGATATTGTTTTAATTTTCATTTGAAAGCCTTCCTCGTTTCACATTACACTTAGAGGTAAACAGTTGTATGTAGCAGCAATGCAAAAAACGGATGTCTTTGCCGGGCAACCCAGAAAAGGTATTTATGTTCAAACGTGTAGAGTGCATATTTATCTAAATAAGTATGGGAGGTGGGGGAGGGGGAGGGGGAGTATCATTATTTCAAATTGACGAAATACGTTTTTACAACTATCTCTAGGTTTTGTATCAAATATTAACCGTATTATTTTCTTTTAAAATATGCTTTAAATAATGTGACGTTATTAATTATGTCCCAACAGGGACTGGTAGCTCAACCGAAGTGCTGATCTAACCACATGCGTCACCGATAAGAATAGAACCTCAGATCATTTGTGTTGCCCGACCAATAACCAACAACTCTTACCTATCAATTCTAGGAATTCAAATAACATAGGATAAGTTTTATAAAGTTGTAACGTGTCTTCTTTTTCTTTAATTAACATATTTTGGAACTTTTAAACACTTTGATAATAGCAGGCATAACAGCAAAATTTTCATTCTTAGTGGTTTCTTCCAAAAAATTATAAAAATTGCAAACATTTTTTGTGAAAAATCTAATCAATTTATTCCTGATATAATTTGCTTTGGCGAAATATACTCTTGCAACTGAAGAAACAAAATTTTCCAACACCTACTAACACCAAAGAGATACGAAGATTCCTAGGCTTAAGTGAATATTTGCGATGTTTTATCAAGAAGCATACAGATACTACATTACCGCTGTGATTTGACTAAAGACACTGTTAAATTAGTTTGGGGAGATGCCGAACAAAAAGTCTTCAAACAATTGAAACGAAATCTGGTAGATGCTCCAATTTTGCAAACTGTTCAATCCGCAATCTCGAGTTATACTGTGGTGTGTCGAGTAAGGATTTATGACGTTGGTTATTACAATAGGGACCTGACGGAAGATTGTACATAGCGCACTGCACTTCCAAGTGCAATTGTTTAGTGTGTTGAAAGCAACAAGGCCATGTTTGTTTGGAGGAAATACTTCTTACCGTTAACAGACTGGTTTGTTCTATTAAACAAATTGTTTTATGAAATATACTCACTAGATTATATACATATACAGGGTCATTCACGGAACTGGTTCGTTAGAACTTTTTGATGTTCTTGAAATTCAACATTTCTGAAAATTTGTAATTATAACTGATATCATCTGGACTCATCAGCAATTTGCGCCATTGTACCACTTCCGATTTACCGGAAGTTGACGTCAACTTTCTTAAATTAAATAGCATGGTCATCAAAACTTACTAAGATACTCTATGTCAAAAATCAGCCGTTTTTGAGTTATTAAATTTTTTTCAAATATAGGGCCAATTGCAACGTTATGTTCAAAATTCTGTATTTCTGAAGACCTCGTATTTGCCGTGTTATTAGCCGAAATAGCATACATCAAATTTACGTTCTAAAGTTTATCATAATTTATACAGGCTCGTCCAAAATTAACGTTCATTTCAACCAACTTTACGTCGATAGAAGTCATTTTTTTTAATGCAACACCCTATATATTGTTGCATTTTGGAATACACTTAATAATTCTCTATCATTGATTATTAGACATATTAGCTTCTATCAGATATCCACATTTATGCAAAATGGCATAAAAAATATCAGTACAAGAAGCCAAAAAGAATCTTAAACAAAAAGCTTTGGAAAGAAATAAATTACGCCATCGTGATCTGATCGTATTGAATTTTGTCTTTTCGCAACGCTATTTTGTTCAATTTTCTTGTTTGAATTTTTGTAATGATATTGTTTAAGATCACTTTGCAAAAATTTGGATATCTGTCGTCATAATCCTTCGCATTCTCCATGAGTGGAAAATAAATCTAAAATGTCGTTTCTTTACTGTAATGTATTTCATTTGTTATTTTGCTTGACAGATATAATCTATATGTATTATAGTACAAATGCAATATCAATTATTTTAACATTCAACGATTACTAAGATTTTAAATGCATTAAAAAGTATATTTTTCGGACTTTCACCAGAAAAGTACTTATAACTCGGAAACCGTAAAAAATACGAGTTAATATGTCTAATAAGGAATGAGAAAATTATTAAATGTATTCAAAAATGCAATAATATATAGGGCGTTCCATTAAAAAAAAGTGATTTTTATCGGCGTAAAGTTGGTTGAAATGAACGTTAATTTAGAACGACTCTGTATAAATTATTATAAATTTTAGGACGTAAATTTGATGTATGCTATTTCGGCTAATAACATGCCAAATATAAGGTCTTTAGCTGCAGTTTCTGATGAGTCCAGATGATATCAGTTATAACTACAAGTTTTCAGAACTGTTGAATTTCAAGAACATCAAAATGTTCTAGCGAACCAGTTCCGTGAATGACCCTCTATATGTATATTGCTTAAATACAATAAATTATATAAAGAAAGTATTTTAATTGATTTCAGGTTTATTACAATAATTACAAAATATTTTTGTTTAATCTAACTATATTGGTGTGTCAGTAGAATTTCGGGAGTTTACACTAAAAGCTTTTCCAACAATACGATGGAAAGCAGCAATAATTAAAATGGTTGAGGGAAAGTATCGAACGGACTCGTTAAGGAAAACTTTGCTAAAAAACCAATTATACAGTCTACATTGTAGATAAACAAACTCTTTGCTTAACTTTTCAAGATTTTTGTTTTTATTGACAACTTCTGCAAGAGTAGCTGGTAAATATAAAAGAAAAAATATTGCAACAATTTTTAAAACAATAACAATAATTGATAAAAATAATTTTTACTTTTAAAAACTATTAAATTTAATGTTAACCTGTTTGCCGTAACAGTTAGATATTATAACATTATTTTAAAAAATTGCTGCGACATCTTTTTTTATCTGAAGAAGTTCTCACTAAAGAACGAAGCTTGAGAATTTAATCAAAAAGTTTACTTATCTACAATTCAGACGCATGACATCTTAGCAAAGCTTTTCCCGGTTATGAAAATGGTAATTAATCAAATACCATCAACTAAAAGGACATACATTTTGTGGAAGCAAAAATGAAAGACCGACAAATTTCATATATTTACAAAGTGCGACGTGGCCATACAACAGCCAGCAAACTCTCTACAGGTCCCGATACAAAAAGACGCAAAATGACAATACTTTCCACAGGTACCATATGTATCATGAAAGTTAACAATAAATCAAAAATTCAATATTATTTCTTAAATTTGATTAATTAATATCTCTCAGATTTGATTGAGAATGAAGTATTAAAACAACAAAGAAAGCCAGTAGTATAATAGTATTATATTCAAAATGTTATAAAAAATATGTGGGTAATATCACTTAGTTATAGTGTTTTGGATTTCTGAACCGCTTAAACCTCATAGCTTACAGTATCGATACATTTGCAACTTTATTCGTTGATGTGCAATTACAGATGAAACAATTTATTCAAAACCAGTAATCGATCTACAAAATATTATCTTTATACAGTATAATATATCTACTTAATCGGAAATAATTCTTCAAGTAATTGCCTGCGTATTCACGCAATATCTTATCCTCTGGAAGAAATTAAACCAACAAGACTAAGTCGATGGTTTATAAGAAAACAATAAAAAACGAACATTTTGAATGCCACCAACCTTCTTCTTTTACCTCACTTTAAAAGATTAACACGTCAATATCACGTCGCGCTACGTATAAATGTTCGAAATAAAAGCAAGCAGCGAAAGAAAAACATTTGAATATTCACCCGTTGTTTTGAGACTTCGAACAAATGCATACCAGCTGAACAAAGTGAAGCACACACTATAAAAGAAGAAGACAAAGAAACATGCGTAAACTTTAGAATCAGCCTGGTCGACAACGCGACTTGAAATAATCGCGACGCTGTAGGCAAAGCTGGGCTAAAGCGAGAGAAGAATAAACAAGAAGAAGCGCAATCCAGGCGTAGGGTACTAAACGGGTGCCATTATTAATGATATTGCTATCGTCGATGATAAATCCGCCATGAGAGGGCTCTCTTGTAATTGGAATCGATTTAGAACTTGGAATTTTGAGTTATGCACTACGGCGGCGTTTTTGATACCGCCGTATATTTTAAATGAATAGCACTCGCTGGAATGGTTTCGCTTAGGACCGTGGTCAACGTTTCGAATGTCATCTAGAAATATGTGAATGTATGTTTCGCAATCAATAATAACAGTAAAAACACGCATATGCCGCTGAAGATAAAGGAATGCTATTTTTGGACAGGATTCTTAAGAAAACATCAGCACATACTGGCAGAAGTACTCTAGAAGGCACTCCAGAATAATAGTTTGTATTTTTATAGGTTGTCATTTATTAGCCATAATGGCTAATTGAGTCCAATAATTGGATGGAGGAATCTTCAGTAAGGGCTTGCGTATTGCTGGGGTCTGAAATTGCACCAGAATGTTATGGCAACCACTTTGGTAGAAAACTCCAAAACGGGAAATTATGCACAGCACGGTGAGGGATATTTATCGAGTGCATCGAAAAGAGGCGGATAGCTAAACAGGGAGTATCGGCCGGAATATTCACTTTTAGTACCTTCAATAAGAAAAAGAAAAGGAAGATGAAATGGGCATGCCGCTTGTATCTGATGTTATAGATCACCAATGGTTCCAGATACGTGGCAGCCTTTCATTGACTGGTTGGATTGGGTAGAGTCTTCATTGCTAATGCTAACATTCCAAATAACTTGCTCTTCATCACGCACTACACCATTTTCAAAAAAATCTATACGGATTTTGGATGATAACTACTGTTATAATTTGATAACGGTTTTTCAAAGGCGTTATTGCTGCAATCTTGATTTTCGTTCTATAATTGCATCGGCCTCAGCTTGTAGCTCATCTTTGTCAGATTAGTTGACATCGTTTGCAGAATACCTAAATTTAATTTTTATGAATCTTGAATTTTATTTTGTTTTGTTCAGATAATACCAATTGGTTGATAGGATTAATAATAAATTCATCTTTTTTAATTGATGTGTTTAGGCGACTCAAGATCTACAAACCCAAAATAATTTCAAAGAACGTAATCATAAGTAAGAAAAAACTTTGTCTCTAATAACATAACCTATATTTTTTAAAAATTATTTTGAATGTATATGAAAAATTCAGCGTGAAATTTTGTTCTTTAAATATTTAACTTGGCATGACCTATGTTTTGTCCTCAATTTTTATCAAATAAAACCACAAATTGTTGTTACATAAAATAACCAACATAAATACATTTTTAATTTTTATCCGAGACCAAGCGACTCAAATATTTGTCGGACCTATCCGCAGACGGTGTCAAAATCTTATCCGCTATCTGCAGACCAAACAATTTATACATCCATTAAAATTGATGAAGCACCTGGTACATGTGAGACGTTGGTCTCTGAAGTGAATATTCTGAGGCAATTTATGAGCCGACTGGTAGCGAACCTAAGTTAAAAACTTTGCTAAAAAACCAATTATACAGTCTACATTGTAGATAAACAAACTCTTTGCTTAACTTTTCAAGCTTTTGTTTTTATTGACAACTTCTGCAAGAATAGCTGGTAAATATAAAAGAAAAATATTGCAACAATTTTTAAAACAATAACAATAATTGATAAAAATAATTTGTACTTTTAAAAACTATTAAATTTAATGTTAACCTGTTTGCCGTAACAGTTAGATATTATTAACATTATTTTAAAAATTGCTGCGACATCTTTTTTATCTGAAGAAGTTCTCACTAAAGAACGAAGCTTGAGAATTTAAACAAAAAGTTTACTTATCTACAATTCAGACACATGACATCTTAGCAAAGCTTTTCCCGGTTATGAAAATGGTAATTAATCAAATACCATCAACTAAAAGGACATACATTTTGTCGGAAGCAAAAATGAAAGACCGACATATTTGCCATATATTTACAAAGTGCGACGTGGCCATACAACAGCCAGCAAACTCTCTACAGCGTCCCGATACAAAAGACGCAAAATGACAATACTTTTCACAGGTACCATATGTATCATGAAAGTTAACAATAAATCAAAAAATCAATATTATTTCTCAGATTT